>JAQIXU010000157.1:0-56278 GCA_034701245.1 Strigamia transsilvanica
AACTGTTGCCAACGACAGACCACGTGTTACAAGTTTGTAGCCATTCAGTATCAGGAATGTTTATTTGTACGGAATTAAATCCTGCATCTCGCCTGAAAGTAACTAGAAAAAGATATACCAGGTATTAATAATAATAATAATAATAATAATAATAATAATAATAATAATAATAATAATGGCTCAAAACTTTTTTTTGTGCCGGCTCCATTAGCATTACCTATTGTATTATGTTTGATTTCACTCAAAATAGAGTTGTCCGTCAGACTTGAGAAATAGGAAAATATATAACCCCTATCTTTTTCTTTTGCGTTTGTTCTTGACCAGTGACATAATGTAAAATCGTTAAGTGGACGATTAATTGTTCCATATAGTTTAGCATAAGAAAAGGTTTCACCTCCAGGAAATATAATTTGGTAGGTTCTTTTGAAACCTATGGGTGTGGATTGTACAATAGCAAAACAAAGGAAAAACCGAATCCAATTCATTGTTTGGTTGAAATGTACTTGTAATGAGACATCAAGGAGGCAGTGAATGAACTTTTATTCACTTCTTTTATCTTATCGTCTGTAATTGCAGATAAGTAATATATTTCTGGGTAATTAGGTCGTCTGAAAACAAAGTTTGAATACTAGCTCTTATTTACATCAACACGAAATTGCGTGGTGAAGTATTGAAAGTCTCAGTTCACTTTCTAATCATGTTTTATTGCCTTCCGAAATTCTTCAGTTTAAGTAAAAGATACCGCAAAAAGTAATTTTTTGGTTTGACTTGCGACTAGCGACTTGCGACTTGCGACTATTCTTATCCGAAAAGAATGATTTTAAAACATGCTATTCTAAAACAGAAATGGACCCCAAGTTTATGAGAAAAAAACTGTATCCCTATCGGTATTAATGCTTTGAAAGAGTTTGAACAATAGCTATTTCGTTTCTTATCGGTTTATATTCTTTCAAAGTGGGCATCTGAGCAGTATCACTATAGTTTGTGTATCACTATAGTTCGTGCCCGATATCTTGATGCTAAATTCGAACTGCGCAAACGATGTTTTAATTCCAGTCCTAATTTAGTCTAATATTAGGCCTAAAAATGCGAAATAATAATAATAATAATATTAGTGTTTATTTACCTAATTTACAATGTATAATGTAAATAAACAACAATATACCAGTAATTTATAACATGGTACTAAATATTGTTGTTTGCGTTCATTTGTTTAGCATTTTTTGACTGAATATTAAGCTTAATCCTGCTAATTATGATTTGGAATTCGAAAATCGTCTGCGCAGAATGGGATGCGCCGTTCGAATTTAGCATCCAGATACCGGCGGGCGCGAACTGTAGACTGTTTTATTAGATTTATTTTATTTTGTCTCAATCTCAAAAGCATAACTTACCATGTAAACTTATGCGAATGATATAGAAAAAGAAAAAATTTCGATAAGATAAAATGGTAGTTTTCATTACATTTTAACCCAAGCAACAGCAAAATGAAGTGGATTCTAGTTTTATTTTGCGTTTCTAGCGTTAATCTCTTAACGAGAAGATATCAAATTACTTTTCCAGGTGGAGACACTTTTTCTTATGCCAAACTTTATGGAACAATTGATCGTCCACTAAATGATTTTACTTTATGCCACTGGTCAAGGACAAATGTTGACAATGGACAATTTGCGACAGTTTTTTCTTATGCCGAAAATACCAAAAATTATAACAGCATTTTAAGTATGCTAAGACGTAACCAAGGTAAAAACTCTTTTTTTATGGAACTAACAACTTTTAAAAAAATCTTTAACGTTTAGAAATAGAGTTCTATCGAAATTTGCAGTTAAGCAAGATTGACACAAACATTCGGAACACTGATTGGATTCAAACTTGTTTTACGTGGTCTGTAATTGGAAACAGTTATCAAGTTTTTGTCAATGGTAAAAAAGTTGATAATGGCACTAACACCTCTGCATACACAATTGTTCAACCCAATGGAGTGGTCATTTTGGGTCAAGAGCAAGACGCCCCAGGAAGAGCATTTGACATACGTCAGGCACTTACTGGACAAATAAGTGAACTTCATTTGTGGGATTACATTCTTATACAACATAGAAGTATACCGATTTCAAAAAATTAAATATATAATTTCTTTATAACAAATTTCTCTTCTTTCCAAAACAAATATAGTTAATCAAGTTTTCGGCTGCTACGACTCGCAAGAAGGTAACATTATAGCCTGGAATAAAGCCACATGGGCTTTTTATAACGGTACAAGAATTTCACCAGTCGATTTACCATGTGGCCGCCCACAGTAACTTTTAAAGAGTTGTTTAAAAATACTTAAAAATAATATATTTCTTTTTACATTTACATTGCATATTCACAAAAATTTTTGTATTTTGTATTTTAAACGATGTAAAGAACTATCAAGTCTTATCATGAAAAGAAAGTTAAAAGCTACAATAATGAATGGACCGCAATGTATAACTACTTCGAGTGTCACTGTTTCTTTGTAATTGCTGACGGCTCTAAAATTAATTATTCAGTTTCAAACTCGAATGAAAAATCAAATAATGCGGATGGGCCTGAAGGTCGACTTTGAGCTGGTGACTAAATGTTTTGGTTTTGGATGCTTTATCCCTGAAAAGTCTAATCACAGGAAATTGTCTTCACTCGTAATGAAATCGAAAATAGCTGGTTTTAAGATGTTAATTCTCTTGGTTCTTGGTTTTGGCGCGCTTTTTTGTCGCAGAGCAGGAAAAGACACTTCACAATTTTCTAAACTCAAAAGCTACACTCATTTATTCTAGATAAAAACTAGGGGGATGATTTGTCTCGTTGGAGACGATTGGCTTGTCAAGAGACAAAAGGAGGGGTGTATACATTCCAAGGTTTATGACACATGTCAACGCTTGAAGTTTACAAAAGATATAAAAATGGGTCACATTTTAAGGAAAAATGAAATTGGTTAAAAAACATTAAAATTGTCAATTTTCACAATCCCAGTGTTCTGAAAAACTTTCTCGGATGCAAAAACAGTCCCAGTTGTTAAAAATCAATCAATTGCTCATAGTCAGAGTACCATAGTCTAATTGGTTTAATTTGTGCCGAAATTATACACGTATACAAACTTTCTCTGAAAAATCAACGACTTCTTGATTACTTAGAATCTAGGTTCTCAAAGTGGGTGCCGGGGCACCCTGGGGTGCCGCGAGCGTATGCCAGGGGTGCCGCGACAGTAATCAAGAAAAACAGATACAGGAGCAAACTTTCAGGGTCAAGTGATTTGAGGGTAAAATTAACTAAACTTCCCATAAACAAAATGGAAATAATGAAAAATTTATCCAAACAGTTTCATTCATTGCCTTAAAAACAACTGGGCATTAAATGTGCACTGTTTTTTCTTCTTTTTTAGCCCGACATGGGTGCCGCAGTGAAAAAAGTTTGAGAACCACTGACTTAGAACACGATGGAGTTAAAATGCTCACACTTCAACCTAAATGCCGTATTGCCTCACTTTAAGTAGCACGCTGCTATAACCGAAATAGTTTTAATTATTATTGGTATTCTGATCAACTGCAGAACTTCTGAGGTTGATAAAATGAGCGATCTTCAGATTTTGTTACTGACGTAGAAAGTGTAGAACTACTTCCGGTCTACGTCTTGCTTTTCACCAACGATTTGAACAATCAGATGCAATGGAAATAATAACAATTGCATGTGAAAAGCAAGACACAGAACGAAAGTAGTTTCAAAAAACAAAATCTTAAGATGCTCATTTTATCATCCTCAGAAGTTAAGCAGTTGATCAGAATTATGTCTGAACATAACGATCGCAGTTCTGTCTGTCGACTTGAAAACCTTAATTGCAAGATTACGAGTACTGTATTGTGAAGTTTACTTCACAATTCTTATAATCTTGCGATTTAAAGTTTTCAAGTTGTCAGACATAATTTAGTTTTTGTTTTTTTTGTCAACAACTACTAATTACAAAGATAGGATAAGGATTAAGGATAAAGTCGGAAAAATTTCATTCCAGTAATCCACTTCATTTGTTACTATCCGAAACAGTAGCTAATGTTTTGTTGCAGTAGCTGCATTCGAAAAGTGTGTTTAAAAACCCATCTAATCTCACACAATCCGAACTGCATAAAAATTGGAGTGTAGTCCTAATTCTACGAAATTTGTATCGCGATTGTTGGTCTGCCACATAACGTAATTTGAGAAGCACTGGTCTAAAAGACACTAGGTGCATTCATAAAGTAACGTAGACTAAACAGCATTTTAAAACGACATATTGAAACTGCTTGTTTCAATCGAACTTCAAAAGTTGCAGTGGGCATGCGCACGACATGTTTAACTGTAAGTTCTTTTTATTATATCTGCATATTGCAGATAATAAATAATATATTTTTGAGAAGTTATTTCTTCTGGAAACAAAATTTGAATACTAGCTCTATTTACACCAACACGAAGGTACGTGGTGAAGTATTGGAATGCTCGGTTCAGTTTTTCATTGTGTTTTATTGCTTCCCGGAATTCTTCAGTTTAAGTGAAATATACCGAGCGTTACCTTTTGCAAAGAGAGCACTGGCCACTTAATTTCGTTGCTAAACAGAATTAAATTAGGAATTAATGAAGTTTGTAAAAAAAAACACTTTAATAGCTACGCTAATCTCAGCATTTTTGTATTGCTTTGTATGGTGTATGATTACACTAACGAACATCGAAAAAGTAATTTTAAGTTATGAATGGAAAATTTATTTTTGATTTTCAACAAATTTTTGGTTAGTTTATTAAATTCGTTTAAGTTAGGTTGACGTTGGACAAGAGCTTCACATGCGGTATTAAATAAGTAAATAAACCATGAAATTATGGTGTTATTGATGGAGTAACAACATTTATTTAATGATTAGAGCATGGTAATTTGACTTGTGAGATGCTTGTGCCGTTGGACATAGACCAGATTGCTCGAATCCAACTTAAAACATTTCCCTTCTTCCGAGTTACCAGTAGTGCATTTGGTGTTTACTTTCAGAACTAGTGGCAATATAAGAAAAATATATTTAAACATTTATTAATATAAAGTAGAATATAAACTATTAACTAACTGCCATTTGATGTGAGAAGGTAATTCCATAGATGGACTTCACTTGCTTGTCCAGTAAGGGACTGTTTAATGTCAAATTCTCCACCGGTATGATCTTGTTCCTGTTCTAGTATGACTACTCCATTGGGTTACAAAGTGTGGTTTGTCGATGGAAAATTCCAGAACCCACTTTTTGCCCATTGACAAACATTTGCCAACTGTTTCCAACGACTGACTACTTGTATGTACCACAAAAATGAAGCCACTCGGTGTCTTGAAGACTCGGTACATCACCTGTTCCGTCGAAGTTGTATCGATTTAATTGAACTAATAGAATTTAAATATATAAGTGTGAAAGTTATTCATTTTAATCTTTTCAGGAAATTAAATGGGTTTATAAGTTTTGAAACTAAAATTTTATAACCCAGATGGAAACTCTGCACAAGAAAAGTTTAACTAAATCGTAATTCAGAAAATTGCAATAGATTTTTGATTTTTCGTAAATCAGCTTTTTAGATTTTACAAAAAATTAAAAAAAAAGCCTGAATACAGACATACATGATTAGAATGTAATAGCTGCAATTACCTTTTTTGTTGTGTAACTTAAAATTGCTTTCTTCAGTGTTGTAAGAAAAGATCACTGCATACTGTCCGTCATTAACATTTGTTCTTGACCGGTGACATAAAGTATACTCGTTTAATGCATGATCGATAGTTTCAACAAGTTTGGCATGGAATAATTTTTCTCACCTGAAAATATAATTTGGTAGCTATTCAGCACGTCTCTTGATTGCCTTACAGACACGCTGTAAAAACTAAACAGTTTTAGGAATGGATTGATTTGAAATCTTTGGACCAGATGTGATGACGCGAGTGACGACAGCGTTTTGACTCCCTTTTCCCCCTCTTTTTTTTGGAAATTGTCACTCCTTTTCCTTAACAATTATCCTTTGTAAACAAAAGGAGCATTCATAAAGTCTGGTTTAAAAAATTTAATCAAGTTTAAATGACTTTATGAATGCTCCTACTGTTTTTATTCTATTGTTTACAAAGGATAATTGTTAGGAAAAACGGGTGACAATTTCCAAGAAAAAGGAGGGAAAAACGGGGGTCAAAACGCTTTCGTTTAAATTTTTTAAACCAGTCAAAATGTAAGATTTTACATGTTAAATTTGACAATTTAGATCGGTTTAAAAAATTTTAAAAAGTTTAAATGACTTTATGAATGCACCTACTGTTTATGTGGTTTATCATCTCTTTGTGCAGTGGGCCAGTTGCTATGTGGCATGCCTTAGGGCATGGCCAGCTCATGCCAGGTGAGAGTCATCGACCCCTAGACAACAGGATTAAAGGCCTTAAACTATCATTAATATGGTGTGTGTCCAGTATTAAGGTAACCAGTCGTCATGCATGCTCTGATAACGGATCCCCGTCACAATTCGGGGCCAGTTCGGGATTATAAACTTGAAAAATTTTTGTTCAGTTCAGTTCAGTTTCAATATAAGGGAAAACTGACCCTAACCGACCCGCTGTCACCATTTTCAAGATGCTGCCATCCAATCTAGGAGTTTTGATGTTAGGTTAGCAAACTTATTTCTACAATTTGTAAACAAGATACAGAATAGCATAATGTGAATACTCAATAATAATCAATAATACGTCAGAAGGCGCATTCATAAAGTCATTTAAACTGGTTTAAATAGTACTTTAAATGTTGGAATTTTACATGTCAAATTTGACATTTTGACTGTTTTAAAAAATTTAAACTAGTTTAAATGACTTTATGAATGCACCTAGTGTCAAATATTATTAAAAATGGATAACTATTAACAAATGATTAAAAGCAATGTGTAATGTTACTTTATTATAGAAATATATTTAACTTTTTTGCACAATGGAAATACAATTTTAGTTTTGTTTCGGTTTAAAAAGTGGACATATTCTAGTCTATTCTTCACCGCATGGTAGAATAACTAATGATACTCTTGCTCCGTTGTATAGAGACCAAGTTACAAGGTTCCAGCTGATAACATTGCCTTCTTCTTTATACTCACAGTTGTACACATTTTGGACTGAAATAAGTCATAAAATTAAAAATTATATATACAAAAATGGAAATATTTTTTTTTACTATCAGTTGATGTTATGGGATGATCCCACAAATTGACTTCACTGATTTGCCCTTTATGTGCTTGTGTTTTGTCAAAATTTCGTTCAATCAAGTCTTGGTCTTGGCCCAAAATCAAAACGCCATTAGGTTGTACTGTTGCATCAGGACTTAAACCTATTCCAGTTTGTCTTATTATTCCATTGATGTATAGTTGCCATAATCCTTCTACACTCGACCAAACAATACAAGTGTGAAGCCATTTGCTTTTATCAACTGCTATAGTAATCGATTCAGTTTTATTGTTGTTTTGATAAAACTGTATTGAAGATACTAAAAAATAAAAAATAAATGTATATGTATTATAGTATTATTATCTTTTAAATATATTCATTATTCTCACCTGATTGATTTTTCTGATCAAACATCACCAAAATACCGTTATCGTGCATTGGAACTGCATACGAAAATGTTGCGCCTTTGAAATTATTACTATTAATTCTGCTCCAGTGACACAAAGTAAAATCATTCAAATGGCGATCAATTGTGCCAAGGAGTTTAGCATACGGTAATGTATCATCGTCTGGAAATGTGATTTGATAAGTTTTTTTAAAGGAGTAAACGAAAGCAAATGTAAAATATATAAAAACGACTATTGTGGAGAATTTCATTTTAAGATAAATGATCCGGTTTTTGGCTGTTGCACGTATGTGGTGTGAATGGGTTTTGAGAGAAAATTTAAATTATAAATAGCAAAAGTTTGTTTATTTTTTTCAGAGTTGTTTTCAATTTATTTCGTGACTTCAGTTATAACAAGGCGGTTTTTGAAAACAAATATGCGTTTACATTACATTTCATTTATGTTGTCAGCGAGACGGTTTCCTAGAAAATTTCTACTCGAGATATGGAACATAAGGCTTTATAATCTTGTTATTTTTCTCTGTTGCAAGGTAAATTAATTGGTGAAACTTGAGTCCCATTAAATAGTTTCCACGTTGCTAAATTCCAACTGATAATATTTCCTTCTTCAGTATAAACGCAATTATGAACTTCTGAAACTTAAGTAATAATTTTAATTTTTTTTTTCTCTTGAGAATGCAGTACATTTCATACTTTCATGTGGTGTGAGAATGCGATCCCATAGATGTAACTCACTAACTTGACCTTTAAAGGCTTGGGTTGATTCAAAGCCACCACCATAAGTGTCTTGATCCTGACCTAGGATTACAATGCCACCGGGCTCAACAGTTTTCTTTAAGGCTAAACCGTAGCCAATGTTTTTTCTGTGCCCGTTTATGTGAATTTCCCATTTTCCTTCAACGACAGACCATGAAACACAGGTGTGCAGCCATTGATGTCGCACTATGTCGATTTTTGTGACGTTAGTTAAGTCTTGATGAACGTAAAATCTAACTGCAATGATTTTTACATAAATGGTGAAATAATGAATGTATCAAATACTCAAGGCGCATTTATAAAAAAAAGTTTAACTTGCAGTGTTACATGTTTTGTTGTTTAAATGTCGTGTGCATGCCCACTGTGACTGAAAACAGACTAAATTGGTCGTAATTTGTTGGGTTATCGAGACAAGCAGCCTGAATGTATTGTTAAAAATGGTGTTTAGTCTAAATTACTTTATGAATCTGCGTTCTGTTTCCAAATGGGGCTCAAAATCGTTGGTCACAGGCTTTTAACAAAGAAAAATCTGCCAAGAGATGGGTTCACCCAATGGGAGTTTTTTGCTTGTTTGTAAACACAGTTTGTGATTTGGCAAAAGTGAAAAATGAGTGTGTTTAAAGATGAGTTATTCGTAAGTCAAAGAAATTCATCAGCCCGTTTCCACATGTTTGACTTTGTGTCATGAATTATGTTTAAAATTGTAACTTAAATGTAAACACTTACCAGTTTTAACTTTAAATTTTTCATTTTGTTGTTTTTGAATGAGTTTGTTTAACATTAAGAATTGGGAAGATGCGTACGTTTTAGGTGACTAGATATATTCTTGACATTTGAGAATTGGGTTTCCAATGTACAACAGTAAATTGTCGTTGCAGCAAAAAATGTGCAAACGGTAATAAAATATTCATAATAAAGCCAAGTGTTTTGGTTTATCGATAATTCAGACATACCTTTTTCGCTTTCACATGTAAAAATTGCAATACTGTTGTCTACTTCTGGTTCAGCGTAGGAAAAAATGGCTCTATATCCTTGTAAGTTTGTATTGATTCTTGACCAGTAACATAAAGTAAAGTCGACAAGTGAGCGATCAATAGTACCGACAAGTTGAGCGTGTGAAAATGTTTGTTGGCGTGGGAATAGAAATTGATGAGTTTTCTTCAATGTCGATGATTGAATTTGAATAAGCATAAACAAGATAGCAAAAAAGTACGTCATTTTAAAAGATAATGTCAAAAGAAAAATAAAGAAGGCAAAGTAAATTGCTTTATATCGTACGTGATGTTTCGTTACTTTTTGATGGAATAAATCTGAGACTTAATCACGTTTGTTGACTTTTTATTTCTGAGAAATAACGGTACATGTTTTATTAATACTCAGTAAGAGTGATTACGTACCTAACAATAATCCATTACAAAATGACTAATTGCCAACCAGAAAGACACTTGTCAATTAAGTCATTTTGTAATGTAATAATTGACACGATTAATGTATCATTATTGATAAATAACATAAAACATTAATTTTAGCAATGTTTTTTTTTTTTATATATAAGCCCTGCTTACTAACAAAACAACAAATTCTCACTAAAAAAGGGAACAAGTGCATACTTTATTAACATATCATTAATTATTTAAGTATAAAATTTGCTTGCTTTGATAATTGGTTTTAATGTTTTGCATTATTGTAAATATTGCAGCTTGAAAACCACACAAGACTAAAATACGGCGTGCGTTTTGTAGACTAAAATAATTATAGTTTTATCACTTGCAACAAGGAACTTTTGTTTTAGTATTCCAGAAAGAAATTGGATTGCCATTACCAATAAAAAGAGAGAGAGAGGAGAGACAAATATTGAAATAAATAAGTAACATCTATTCTATTTATTTCCGAAATGAGATTTCGTATGTTTTGAGGGGAAAGTAATGTCTATTAGTTGCAGGTGGCATTCAGTAACTGTAGGATGCTATGAATGGCATCACTCAAGCATGGAAAATTTAAAACAGAAACAACTGCAATGGTTGGGTTCACAGTATGGCAGAAAAATACGATGAAACTGATTTTGCAGTTATGTTTGATGTCACTTCCAGCTGAAAAATTTATTTCCACTTATTCAGCAACTGAAAACACTAACAGCCAATCTCACAATGTTTTCTGCTTAGTGTCGCATGGAGTTAGACTCCTACCTCCTGTTTCATATCCCATAATCCTGTTTGCAAACTGTCATTATGGGATTTTCTACTGGTCTTTCCTGCTGAATTTTCAGTCATGATGTGAGCTGAAAATAAACTTTTCAGTTCAGCTGTTTTTTAACTGTTGAAGATTTTCAGTTTTTAGTTTTCAGCCATACAATTTGTCCACGTATTGCAATTATCCACAGCCTCAATTAATTTGTTTATATAGTCGCTCAAAGTCTAGGGAAAGGAAACACACGTTACTTCTTGACAGGTAAAATTATCGTATGTCTTTAACACGGTAAGATCAATTTGAAGTGTAAATATTTTTCCCATTTTTTTTAGAGGAAATGTTAAATGACACACCAGATTAAGCACTTTTGAAACTTTACTTTTCTCAACACTTATTGTTTGTCTATCGATACCATTCATCTTTGTGCACAGTCATGTGGGCTTCCCGGCTCTTGTACGAAGAAAAGAAATGCTTGACATTTCACTTCTTTTTAATTCATGATTCACAATCAAAATTGCAGTTACACTTGAGGTGAATTGTCACATACTGTACTAACCTACACTGATAAACCCCAGAAGTGGAACTGTGCTTCTGAATATTTTGTCTGCATTCAAAAAAGTGTTTTGAAAGTGCTCTTTTGTATTCAAATTATGTTTTTCTTTGATGTTGGAATTGGAAGTAGGAACAAAATGTCTGTCTTGAATACACGTTCAAGACAAAATTGAAGTAAAAATGTTCATGGGATAATAGAGAAAAAGTTATTGGCATACAGTCCACGACAAAATGATAAGTGCATCCATCATTTCTCTACAATATGTGCATGCAGAATGTTGAAATTTAAATCAAAAGTGTAAAATTGTGATACAAACAAATACTAGGTGCATTCATAAAGTCATTTAAACTGGTTTATTTTAAACCAGTCTAAATGTCGGATTTTACATGTTAAATTTGACATTTGGACTGGTTTAAAAAATTTAAACCAGTTTAAATGACTTTATGAATGCGCCTAGTGGAATGTTTGGGGCAATTGAGAAACAAACACTAAATTAATTTTTTTAAATAAAAATACGGGTGCAACCATTTGATAAGTGCAATTGTCAAACAATGTTTTCGGACATTAATTAATATTTTGTGTGTCCTCCTTTGGCAACAATTACTTCAAATATGCGATGTTTCATTGATTGGTTCAATTTTTTAATGCATGATCTAGGAATTGTCCCCCAAGCATCAATGATTGCTGTCTTCAGCTTCTGTGTTGTGGAAAATTGACGACCGTCTTAATAAACTTCACGGGCAAGGAGTCCCCAAGCATTCTCGATTGGGTTTGTATCAGGGGATAATGATTTTTTTTTTATTTGGAACTTTTTGCTTTGTGTATTGCAGCATTGTCTTGTTGGATTACTCATGTTTTGGCCCTGCTAGTGCCCATCCACGTTGAGGAAATTGTTTTGACAGTTGCTGGATGTGTATCCATACGCATTTTGACGACCATTGATGAATTCCAACTGTTTTTTCTAAATCCAATGGCATCTCAGATCATCACTGAGCCACTTCTCATTTGCTTATTTGACTTTCCTTCTTCTTTTAGCACAGACATTTTACCACACTCAATTTGTGATAATTTTCTGTTCTTTCCCATTTTTGCGAGAGACAGAATTAATACAGACTCGACCATGACTTTGTGCAAATAAGTTTGCAGAGGCCATAAAAATAAGAAGTTTGACAATTGATTTCACTTATCATTCTTTTGCATCCCTATTTTTTTAAAAAAAATACATCTTGTGTTTGTTTCTCAATTTTCCCAAATGTTCCAGTATTTGTTGGTCGCACAATTTTACACTTTTGATTTAAATTTAAACATTCCACATGCACACGTTGCGGAGAAATGGTGAAAAATGGGAAGTAGTTATTGTTTTGTGTATTTTAGAATGATATCGGTAATTACTGTGTTCAGTACTTTATGATCGAATTTGGCCAGGCACTACATGTAGGCCAAACCGATTCCTCTGATTGAACAATCATAACCCATGGATTAAGCAAGATTACTAACAAAAACTCGAGTCCAATCATTTCTAACTACTGCTCGTGTGAGTCATCCGTATTGCTCAAAACGTATCGTATAAATGATTGAATGATGCCATCAATTTCTTTAGGTGACTATTTCTGATCATCGTTGATTGGGTGTAACAATAATGAGAGTATAAACCAGTTTCATGTATCAAATGAAGTTTTTGGTTTGGATCAGGAGATGATAAATAATAATATATTTAATAAAATGAAATAAACATGGTATGCAATTTTAGGTATTTTTAATGTGGATATTTAATCTTTTGCAAACACTTTGGTATTCTTCTTATTGGTACACAAAATTTAAAAAGTCAAATTGAATGATTGCATTGGTTATATTTTAACTGTTTGAAAATTCTGTAAGATGCATTGGTTTTTCATCCTTTTGTCTTTCTCTTCCTTTATCTCATCTGCGGCTGCATTGATTTGCTCAGCATTTTCATGAAATCTTGTCTTATCTTGTCACTTCTTGGTATCTCCATAATCGGTTTATTTCTTCACGTTTTTGTTGAAATCAAATCCGAGTAATAAAGTCAGTGATTTGTGGGTACGTTGCTCTTCATAGCTCTTAGCTCTTAGTTCATTCACCAGATTAACGGTATACGACAGATTAAGTGCTTGATGAAGAAAAAGAAAGGAATTAAACTTTAAACTTGTGTGTTTATTTAGAGCATGTGGAGTCAATATTTAATTTCTTTTTAATCTCAAGCAGTTGGAAAAGACCTATCCAAAAGAAAATTATTTTTTTTTTGTTTTCTCTTTTTTGTTTTGCTTTTCAAACTAAAAAAGTTTTTTTCTTTTTTCTTTCTTGGTTTTTTTCTTTCCATCCTGCACCATTTTCACTGCATTTTAAGATTAAAATCAATTTACTGCGTCCGTGGTTCTGGGTAGCTAAGCTTAGTGCGTATAATTTATTTAAAATTTATTTATGACAAATTATGATGAGTTCTCAATCTTCTCATTTTTCTGGTGATCCCGAATGTTTAAAAGACTATTTGCAATTTTTGACTTAAGACGTATTTTCGTTATCAAGGTTTACATAAATACTAGTTTGGTATTTCCCTCTGGTCAAATTAGCCATATATTGTGGAAATAAATCATAAAATGGTCGTGAAATTGCTTGATTTCTACCCGATAAACTAACGGAAAAGGGAAGGTAGACAGGAAAAATGGGTGCTGATTTATACCATCACGAAAGCGTGGTGAAGCGCATCGTACGATGCTCGTGGGGAAAAAACCACCTGACACTTTATGCCAGAGGATCAGGTTACTCTCGAAGCAGTTCTCTAAAATGGGAAGTTTGAAGCCGATCAGGTGAATTAAAGGTGACAGTGGAGACTTAATTGCAAGACAAAGCATAATTCAATAACCGTTTTGAATTGAATATACCCGGAGGAGTGATGAATTGAAATGATTTGTAAGTGGAAATATTAAGAATGCAATTAGCTAGAATAAATCAATTTGGACAACCTATCACGAAGGGAGCTTAGCAGATGGAGATTAGCGCTTAGTCTTTGGTGTCAGACACCCTAGAATGACCCCAAGGTGACACATGGCGATGCTCTGTAATATCCATTCACATGATTTGGACACTCAACTCATTAAAACGAATTGCTTCGTTCAAAATGGTCCGTGTTTCATTATTGTTGATTTGCAAACAAGACCCGCAATAATTTTTACTTGCATTGTTTTACGATTGTGGTTGCAGCTTTGCTCTAGATGTAGCTCCTCGAGTTTTGGAAATTACAACGCTTACTTAGACGTTTCAGTAACTTTTCTTGTGAAATTTTAGTCATAAACGAGTGTCAATTGATTTATTCTTGCTTAAGTAGAGTTTTGATAATATTTTAAAATTTAAGTTTTAATTTTTAGAAAAATTATTATTCAGCTGAAAAATGTATACCCAAAGGTGAACAGCTGTAATGCTAACCAGAAAAATGATATATTGATGTAGTCGCCAATATTACACATGTCTGATTGAATTTAATAATCACGAACAAAGAAGGAAAGAAAGAAAAACAATTGATGAAATAGATACTTGTGTTTGCAAAGGCGTAGCCATTTTGTATTTGTACTATTTTTTCACAACCAATGAGAAGATGTCTTGTACTTGTGTTAGGAGAGCTCGAAAATGAGGCCTATTGTAAAAAATAAACATACGTGACTAGTCTGTGTACAACTTGTCTGAGTAAACATCTGCGCATATTTTTTACAATAGCAAATGTCAAACACAAGTGTAATTCTTGACTGCACAAATGGTAATTTATTTGGAATTAAAATCAGAGTTTTATGTTTCCAAATGCAACAATGTTTTCAAAATGTAAAATAATATTGATAGATCTAAAAGGTTTTCTAAAAGGTTTTCTCTTTTTTTTGTTTAGGTTTTTTTTACAAGTATTGATTTCTGTAAAACAAGAATTATGTTGTGCAAAGTGTGGGCCAAGTTCCCCTATTCTCAAGTAAGTAACAACGCTTTTGTGTTATCTTCATAAATATACTGCAAAACAGATTGTAGTACCTACTTTTACAACTTAAAGAAAAAGTTGTAGAAAGAACTCGGATTTAGTTTCCCAATTTGGTATGCTGATTGGTGGAATTAAAATAAAACAAAGGCGTTAACTGATCGCATGCACTTTGTATCAGATTGAGGGAAATTTATTTTGCACTTATCAGTGCCAGTTGAGAAACTTGTTCCATCTTAATTGTCCATTGAATTGGAAATTGGTTGTTAGCCTATCAGGCCTGTATTCCTGAGAAAGAGTGAAAGTGAGGCTTTAGAGACCAGTTCTTTACCAGCAGGGACTTATTTCGACCACGTTATTTCCACCTGGTATAGTCTACCCTCGGGTCTTGTCTCCTCTTCAAGACACTCGCTTGACTGCCTCTTTCTGTCTGACAGATCGGTGATCCTTTAGGGTTAAAGAGAGTGAAAACTATAGTTTCTGTAATATTTGTAAATTGTATTGTTTATATTTACAATTTTTTTATTATTGGATTTAAAAGAAATAATAATGATAGGTTTTTACTTTGAAAACAAAACGGCTTATTTTCTGTTTGTAAGCAATGAAATCAATGAGGATTCAGTTAAACTTGTGTCAACAATTAAAACGGTCTCACTGGCAACAGGTTTTGTTTCCGATGGGAAATTTAAAATGATTAAATGAGTGGAATTCAAGAATTAAAATCGATTTTGTTTTTGGGAACTACATTCAAAAAAATTACAAATTCTTCAATAAAAATTATTATTATTATTATTATTTACATTTACATTTGTGTCTGTGACATTATGTATTTTGTAAATTAAATTTCATATGAATTGAATTAATAAGGTGATTTATTTTAAAATATAGTTTCCGTAGAGTATTGATATTTTAGTTTTAGTTCTCATGTGCAAGTATCAACTTAATCAAGCAAAGTATTTATCAAAACTGGTTTGTACCTTTTCTTGGCATCTCAATTATCAGTGAGTAAGTGCGGGGTATTTGTAGTCGCCATCTCTCTTGTTACGCATTCGCCCTTTTTGCCCATTCGTCTCTGTAAATGAACCATAATTCTTAGCGCTTCGTCCGCCAGCTGAACACGACGACTAAAATTTACACCTATTTCTCATCGTCGAATTGGATTTACTCTCGACGTTTGTGCCCAAATGACGGGTCATTTTAAAGTCAGGAACGAAGGCAAATTTGATCCAACTTTCGACTGTATTTATGAATTTCTTGCTGTATGTGCAACTGTTTTACATAAGGGCACTTCGTATTTCCATGTATATGAAAAGTGCTACTGCTAACTTCATCCGTTTCGTTTTTCTTATTTTTGCTTCAAAATTATGTCTCTCTAAGCGTATGGAAAAGAAGTCCAAGAAAACTCGTAAGAATTCTCAAGCTTTTTTTTGTATTTACATATTGAACAGTGCACAAAGTCAAAATCTGGAGGGAAAAAAAATTCAGTTCTAATTTGTTTTACAAATAATCTATTAGTTTTGCATTAGTCTGATTCGGAAATATGTATATTAGTTGCTTTTTATACAGCGGAAACCTTTAAAACCAAATTTTTCTAAATTTTGATGTTGATTTTTTTTTTTATTCTTATTCTTTTTTAATCCTTGTAAACCTTGTAATACGAATTTCTACGTGAAAGATAAAATCCCACGATTGAAGTCCAAAGCAATTTTAAAAAAATATTAAACTAAACCAAACCAAGCTCAGAAGCTTCGTTCATTCAATGTTTGTTTTTGTTGTTTTTAGTGTTAAAATAAACAGGATAGTTGAATACAAAAGATAAAAATAAAAAACAGCCATAAAAATGCATCATCAAAAACCACAACTAGTGGTTTACTCGTAAAATCCAATACAGAACTATAAAAAGACGCAAAAATAAAATCATCTCCCCACTGCTAGCCATGTTTTTGTAGAAACACTAAAAAAGCCCATACAAACAAAATCTTTGAATGCACATAACTTTGAAAAAATGTGGTTGTCGTTCAGTTCTTATGCTGGACTAAGAAAAATGTTTGTTATTTAATTCCAGCATTCGTGAGAGTTGATAATATTCAGTAAATACTGTCAGTTAATTACACGAAAGACCTTTGAAATATTTATTTGGTTGAACGTGAGATGAATTTCAAAACTTATAAAATTGTTGGTTTTATGATTACCACTGTTTAAGAGTGTTGCCATGGAATTATACGGATTTGTTTGAGGTCATTCGTGCTAAATTAAGACAACTTTTATTGGATATATGTTGTTCCTTCATTTACTGCTGCTATGAAGTGCAGATAAAAAATATACTTATTTTTTCTGTTTATGAGAATAAGTGTTTATTGCAACTTACATTTTACTTATTGTAGCAAAAAAATAATTTTAATTAACCAGTTTTATAATTTAATCTGATAAAAATCACAAATAAATTAAGAAACAAAGGTTTTCGACCTTGTTTCAATTCAAGGAAAAAATGTGAAAATTTAACCAATCACCATCGAGGTCTCGGTGCTTAGTGATTTTTAAATTACAAATAACTTACCGGTATGTTTTTATTTTAAATGTACAGGAAGTGGAAGTACTCATTATAGTTAATAATTAAAGTTATTCAAAAGATGCTTCCACATTTCATTTGTTTCTCACACTCAGAATTTTTCTCATATTTGAGGAAATCACTAACATTAAGAGTTAGTACTGTATTTGTGTTTTATGTGAGGATTTTCCAGTGATTTTTGGAAGTGTGTGTTGCATCCACTTGCATTCGTAAGGCATTTGCGTGACAGATCACAGAAATAGCAATGCCGGACACGAGCTTTTGGGATATACATTATTCATTTGTTGATTAGCTTCTGATTGGATGGGATGGCTTTTTCCATTTTGGTTTCCATCACAGCTTCTTTCATCTGTTTGGCAGTAAAGTACACGTTTGTGTTTTCTCGCTTTTCCCGCAGCATCATTTGCACGCGTTTCAACTCGTAAAACATTTTGACTGTGTGCGTGATCAAATGTTGGACCAGGAATCGTCCTGTCGTAAAAGGGCGCGATGACCACAATATTACGTGGGATAAAAATATATAAAAGAAAAAGTGGGTGCTTGCAATTGAGATAAATGGTTGTGGTCACCGCATCAAAGAAATACACTGTGCGTGCTCTTTATTTTCTCTGCTATTATCTGAGAAAAAAAATATGAAATTGATTGCTTGTGCTTTTGTTAACTGCAAAATTATGGAAGTTGAAACATGGTCATTTTATAGAAATAATTTATTTTAGAACTCAAAATTGGAGTGAAAAATAAAATCAATTGAATTGAATCAGTGTAAATAGCTTACATAATATTAAAATCAGAGTAAAACGTAAAGAATTATTACAATAAACATATTTTTATAAATGAAAACACTGATAAAAATAATTAAAATTAGTTCAATAGGTGCATTCGATAATAGAAACATTTCCTAAAGATCGGGTGTTTTCTTCCATAGACAAAAGCAAAACACAAACACATACACTAACAAAAACCTCATAAACGCATATTCACCGATATCATTACTTCCGTTCTGTCGCTTCGAAATTATACAAGATTTGAAAGTAAGTTTATTTACTAACAGAAATAAACCTGAGTTTTATACATTGAAAATCAAGCAAAAATTGTTTATAAAATTAGCGAAAACACATTTGACGCACACCAACATTAATACGAGACGCGCTTTAAACGTGTTTAATGTGTTTCATTTTCGAATGCACCTGATATCTTTATTAATTTGGTAACCAAATTGTACAAAACTGCTCAGCAGTTTTTTTTTGTTTGTTTGTTCGTTTTTTCCCCTTATCACTCACTAGTTATATTCGACCTTTCACAAGTGTCAAATTAACCCTCACCTGTTTCACAGGTGTTTATATTAACAAGTAACTTAAACTCCTTTGTCACACAAAGCGCAGTTTAAATTCAATGGGAATCTGCGGTCTATACATTGAGTCAATAGTATCTTTATGCAAACGTCACATTGTATGTATTGATTTTCATCGGTTGCACGCTAATATCACTCAACATATCAAGTATCTCACCTGGCTCTAAAGCAGTAATGGAAGTTCTCTGAATACCCGACACATGAACCTCTTTGAATCGAGTATTTCTTGCCAGATTACCTTCGGTTAAACTGCACTGATAAGTTTGCGAACTGAAATCACAGCTATATCCTTGTCTTTGTAGAATGAGCAAACTGCTTTGTGAGGGGAATTCAAAGTATGCTTTGACCGGAAGTACACGTAGATTGACCAAATGCATGTCACAAGGGAATGGTCGATTGAGTAGCGAAACTTTGTTACGTAATACTGGACTGTTGCCAGGGTCGGCGACCAAGGTGTGGGCAGGGTAGATAAGGCTGTTGGATAAAGTGTTGGCCAATAAAGTGGGTCGAGACAACGACTCACTTTCACTCACTCGCTCTTCCAGCAACAGCCAAAAACGACCTTGAGTCCTTTTATTGTCGATTACACCCTCACCCATTCCTCTACTGTCGTCGTATAATGACCTGCGATCCAGCATGGCTTCTAAACTCCCGCTCTGCCAACTGGTCACACCGTGAGCACGTGACATGAGAAGAGTGAGTCTGGTGCTTTCGTCTTGGATGTACATTTGAGTCGATGCTGGGTAGTAGTTGCCTTCGATTCCGATTTTGGGAATGATGGTGCGTTTCATCATCTGAAAGCCATTGAGGTCAGTGTAGAATGTGGAGCCACTGGTCACATCACTGGACACTCTGAGGAACATCTCGGTTTCTCTGAATTTGGGTGGTGCGGGGTAATCTACGATGTTGTCCATTTCTAATGCTTTTGATAGCAAATTGTCGGTGTGGTACACTCGAACCGTGTGGGCAAGGAAGTCCGAGTATTGGATGAAAACTTCGGAGCAAATGGGACCACGAATAACACAGAAGAGCGGAGGAATATCACTGATGTTGCGAACCGGTTGGCGAGGTTCAGGGAGGAACAAGTAGGCTCCGCTATGAAATTGAGCTGAATTATAAGCTTGAAAGTCCAAACGTGTTCGAACTTTGCGACCTGATGATTTTAATGTGATGGACTTGACAAGACCGGAATCTGAACTGAATTTAGCGGTTAAATACGAGTTTTCAAGTTTAATGCTATTCAGACTTGACGAATCTTTTTGAATGGAGAAAACAGAGTTTTCCGAAGGAGGTACGGTGTTGAAGAAGGTAACTGACGACAAAGTGGATGAATCTCTGACGTCCACGCGTTGGATGTGAAAAGTGACCAAGCTTAATGGTGGGAGATGCGCAATAACGAGTAATTCGTATTGACCTTTTATCAAGTGGAGTGGACCACCTGTCGTGTTCCATACAGGATTCAGTTGGTACGGAACTGACTTGCCATCTGAATCGATCACTTTGACGTTGGGAATGGTGACGATAACCCGAACGGGTTCCTGCCTCGCCTGGGCCAACGAGTTGTACAGGATCAGACGCAGTTCTGCGCCTGGCGGAATATATTGAGGTAAGGGTTGCGGCAATATGTGGTAGCCTTGTCTCTCAAAAGGAAATGAGAGGAACGAAGGCCAGTGCTTGACCCCCTTCTCATTCTCCTCTTCGGCTTCGACGGGTTTTTCCGTTAGTAGATATTGAGCTGCGTGGGTCATCACAGACAGTGCTATTCGAATTCCATCGAAAAGCTTAAGGCCATAATCGTGCATTACGTATGATTTGCTCGTGCCTGTGATGGCATCGTGATGTTGGAAAATTCCCATGTTGCCTCGAGCCACTGTTAGTTGCTGGTAATCACCTTCTAAAATCTGTCTTGTTCTATTGAGGCGTTGTTGGCGGCTTCGGGCGAGTGCAAAGCTATAGAGGATTTCAGCCGCACGAAGAGATGATTCAAGTTGTCGGCAAAGAGATTTCCAATAAGGTCTTGACGTGTAAAAACCACTCCAGTAAGCGGGCCTGCCTTCGATGAAAATGTCGCTGTACACAAAGAAATCGCCTGATAATTTCGACAAGTAGTCTTTTCGCATGCGGTTCTGCACTTCTCGGAAATAGTCACTCAAGACACCGAATTGAACCGATGCGTGGTATTCTTTGTTGGAGTTAATATAGTCGAAAATTTGTTTGTAGTTTGAGTATTGTTGTTCCCATTCCGCTTCGTGGTCGAAACGAAAGTCATCGCCGAGACTTATCAGGGCCACATTGTGCGGGAAAAGGGAACCAGTTCTGCCGTATTGTGCCAGGAGCGTCTCTGCTCGCTCCTTGACGTTCCATTTGGTAATAGGTTGGGCTCTTTGAGAGTATTCGGTGAACTCTCCTTTGATTTTTCGGAAATCAAAGGTCAAACAGACCAAAGGGTGAGGTCCGCACGAGTGTTTGATGCTGTAGATGTCGAAGGGGTTGTTGTGACATAGGATATCGGTTGTGCCTCCAGTGTCCCAAGTCTGTCTCCACAAAAAGTCACCATTTTGCTGTTCAGCTAAGTACTGCTTCCAGGCAAAATGAATTCTTTGAATAACCATTCCCTCGATTCCTGATTCACTGAGTAAATATGGTAATGTGGCTCCATGTCCAAAAGGATCGACCGACCATGCTGTGCGCGGTGCATATTCTAAGTTGTTGTAAATCCATTGATGTCCTTCTATTAATTGGTCCAGCATGGCGTATATGTGAGGTGATGCTTCGTCTGTCATGACCCATCCACCGGTGGCTATTTCAAACCGCCCTGATTGAAGCAATTTCTTTAGTGCAGCTCTTTTTTGAGGGTGAGCTCTGGAAAAATAACAAAAAAATGAAAATGAAAGAGATTAGCATTGTGTGGATAAGGTTGGAAAATTAACCACATTAGTGATTGCTGGATTTTCTCAAGCTTTGCAAATTTTATGCGGCATCATTAATCTTTACGAATATTTTGTTTAATATTTTTATCCATAAGAAGTTAAGCACCAAGCAGTGAAAGTTTGAGGGAAAGTTGCTTGTTCTTTAATGGGCATAGGACGGGGCACAGACAATTCTCCGGTCCGGAGAATGTCCAGCCAGCTCTTTCTAGTCCGGACAAATGCCGTACGTTTGGATTAGAGAGTGTGTTACAAATATTTACACTATTCGCAATACACTCAACCCTTGCTTTACGGCCTAGATAGGTTCCGGAAAAGTTGGCTTGGCTGTAAATCAAAATGCTGTATAACGAATCAGGGGCAATTCCCCCTGATTCGTTATGGAATTTCCCGATTTTTGGCCGTATATTGAAAATATTAGGCCGTAAATACAAATTTAGCCATAATGGCACAAGGCCGTTATGCCGAAACGCCGCATAACGAGGGTTGAGTGTACTGATATTTTTTTGTCCAATTATTGAAACTCATTGAACTTCGAAATTTTTGGTTGTGTCACCAAAACCTCGCCGCAATTTCTTGCACGTTTTAAGAATGCTTACGAAAAGTTCTCGGAAATGCTGCGTCATGTTGGTGACGATTTGGACGCGCATGCGCACCTAATCAGGAAAAAATTTGTCTTGACCTTCCAGCGATTTTCCCTTAGATGGGACTCATAGCTTTGTCTGGATGGAGCAGCGAATTTAACATTATTGGGTTTTTGGTTGGAATTGGGCCCCACCAAATCTGTCCATCTCAGAGCTGACTGGACGGCGCCATGTTCGGACTGTAATTTAGATTTAGTAATGTCTCTTGAGATAAATGTAACTCTTCGTGTAATTAAAATATTTCGAAATTTAAGCAATTGTAGCCTATGTTGAATATTGTGCGTATATTAAAGTTCAATATTTTGCCACTAGGTCGGCACACGCATCAGTCAGTATTGAATTTTGGTTTGTTGACTCGACTGATTTTGCACAAACGAAGATAATTGAATCGATTTAACCGTAATAAGTTATGGTGCATATATATTTATTATATTCGTTAACGTATTTGTGACAGCAGAATGAGAATAATTTGATGTGAAAAATCAATTTTTAAATACATGTTTTACCTTTTTCCATAAATTAGAAAAAACAAATAGTCGGCGCTTTTTGACAATGAATAATGCAAAGCTGCATAAAGTAATTAGAATTTTTAATAATATTTGACAAAACGAATTACTAATATTTAGAAAAGTTTTTCATTATACAAAAATGGCGGCTTGCCAGCTTTTGTTTATTGAATTTCATTTATTATTAATTTCTGCGATTGACCTTTACTGCTTTTACGCTTAGTCTATATAGAACTACATCGATTGACATATTGAGATTGCTCCAAGAATTTCTTTCTGAAATGTTTGTCTTCAAATTTTATTTTAAAAACAAACCTATAACCTAATTCTTATGACTGAACCTGAAGATATTTTTATTCTTTTTCTACTTTCCTGTTTAATGGAGGTGACGCCTCACTGCTAGGTGAGTAGGGTTTGATTAAAGCTGCATTTTGGGAAACTTTTATTTAGTTAATTAGCTGTAACTTACCTTTCCCACCACTTTGCAAAGAAGGAAATCTCAGACCACATGAAGGTCATGTTGGGCAGTTTAATGAGTTTATCCACCATGTTGTTAAGGATGTCTGCGGTCTGAGCATTGAAGTAAGCTTCGAATGTTTTGAGCCAACCTGGGTCATTGTGGGAATGGGGGATCACGTATACCTGAGAAAGAGATTAAGCAAAAGATAGATTTAATCTTACCATTCTGTTGTAGTGGTATAAACAGTTGAAATTCTACGCAAGCTACAAAAGTTAACCACGATAAAACTTCTTCGATCAATACTTAGTAGGGCAAGTGACAAAATTTGAATGCTTTGAAAAATCAAAGTGAGATTAATTGAATCAATCTGGATCTGTTTCATTTATTTTTTTAAGATACATAACTAAATGATATGGTGTGTGTTTTTAAAAACGGTTACACGGGGTCTGTATGGCGTATCAATTTCTCCAGGGGGGAAAAAGTTATCTATAGGTCAATTTTTTTTCTTTTATTTACTCTGCTTTCAATGCCACGCACTAGTGAGTCTTAATTAGATAGTGGATTACAAATAAAATTATGTGTTGGCCTAGTGCAGATTGGCCAGTGGCTATTCGATGAGCTGTTCCAAATGAAGGCGACCATGAAGCCCTTTGGAAGCAGCAGCAGCAGCTTGTCGATTAGTCTTGGCCTCCAACGCAATTGTCCTGACAAAATTACATTCAATTCACGCATTCGAAAGAACTAGGACTACCAATTGTTGTACTGTTTGAAAAAAACTAAAACCAGGAACAAGGACCAAGTGTACACTACTGTGAATCGTACAGCATGCAGTTATTAATTACTTGATTTAAATTTATTTCTCGTTTCTATTTCATTCGATTTGGTTGTTACATTGATTTAGGTTTTATTTAATGTTTCCAAATGCAGAGCAGAGAACTTGAACCTTTTCCCCCTTCACGTAGACAGATCATTTTTCATTTAATCGTTTCTTTTTTTCTTTTTTTTTAAATTGGAAAAAGTGATTACCGTACGTGATAAAATTTAGGCCATTAAGCCAGGCAGTTACGTACTTAGTAATCAGACATCACGCACACTTAAGAGCAGTAAGAAACGCTTTTTGCTTTATTTTTTGAATTGCGATGACGATATCAGGTTGAAACAAGGATTAGATTACTGATTTTTCTGGTTTATTACACATCAGTTGTTGCCATTGAACTTTATAAAATTTCTACTGTAATCTGTAATGTGAGCTATTTACTGAATTGTGCTCACTGAACAACTTTTATCCAGTTAAGCTTGACCAGACTAAGTAATAACGTTTTTCCTTATTTTGCAGTTTCTAGTTTCTATTAGCTCATATGACAAGTGACAACACGCCTTTAGTAATAAATTTCAACGAATTAGTCGTCAAAGCAGTCACCTATAATGACTATACATTTGTTAAAGGGAAAGAAGAATGGCAAAGGTTGTAAAAAAAAAAAAAAGGAGAAGAAGAAAAAGTCATTTCTAGCTTAAACGCTTGTATGGCCACTCAATTGACATATAAAAAAGTCTTAGGTTGATTGAAAAATTTTAACCGATGGTTTTGAGCATCTAAAAAACCCATCCAAATTTCATGTAAACTCACATTTTTTTTATCAACCTAAGACTTTTATATGTTAATTGAGGGTCCACACAAGAGTTTACGCCAAAAATCCATTGTTTTTGATAAATTGTTGCTATTTCCCTTTAAAAACGCATAAACATATTGGAATTAGGATGATACATTTTATGCATTTACATAATTGATTGGTAAACATGAAATTTTAAAAGTAAATCTACTACAATTATAAATACAACACTTGGCGTGCTAGTACGTAGTATGGATATATCCAATGTTTGGTGTATAAATATTAAAATATATTTTTAAAACAATTAAAGCTGTTATGTGAAATATGATTATAAATATGGTTACTTACATTATGCGTAAATGCTTTTCGATAATGTCAGTTTAGGTGACTTGCCTGAAGCACAATTATAATCTATAAATTTACAATTTTTTATTTATTTATCTAAATTTATCGTATTCATTTTTAAAGACAGAAGGAGCTTTAAAATGACAAAAAATAATTCGGCTGTCTACAGTAAATCAATAGTTATATTTCTATATTTTATCACTATAAACACAAAGTGCTGCTTCAGTATTTATTTTTGTCATTTCTAGAAATATGTTGAAATTTCAACATATTTGCCATTGTCATCTCAGTTGACAATGGCACTATGTACTACTGAGAGTTGGTTTTCATCAAATATCGTATCGTATTTTCATTTTCCTATCAGTGGCTTCCGAAATAATTTAATTTATGCAGTATTGACTATTCTATTCAAATATTTGTAATGTTAAATTCGTCTCTTCTACAATAGAAAGCTAAATAATTCTTGTAGAAGTTTACACTTTGAGAACTCGTTAAAGCAAAAGCATTGTGATAACGATTTTTCCATTCTCTTCATCAAGTTATAGCGCCAGGGTAAAGAAAGAATAAGATAACTAGGCAAAGACGTTAAAGTAAATATAGGAGGATGAGAATTTGCTCTTCAACTGATATATGGCTTAATGGAAGGGAAATGAACTCGGTATTGATGGTGGGGAGAAAACGTTATTGATGAAACCATTATAGATCGGGGTATTTGAAGCGTTTTTTTTTTTTTAAATTCGTCACCGGCAAGGCGCTGAGATCTAGGGGTTGATGAGCACCAAATTTCCGACAAGAGTAAATGTATGGCAATGCTGGGCATTTTTAAAAACTAGATGTAAAATGTGGTTTAAATGATATGCAAAATTGGGATTCCAAGTAAAAAGTAACAAACATTATTCTCTGAACTTCTAGGGTGTCAGAATATTGTTTAAAATCTCGACCTACACGGGCAAAAATCAATAAAAATACAAGTTCAAAATAGTTTCATGATGTTATTGGCAGACAGATTAGAATTCGGAACTTGTACTGTTCGCAGAATTTAAGAAATTGACTGCTTTTATTATCGACTATTAATAAACTTAATGAAAAGTTCGATAATGGAGTTTGTTCTTCTTCTAAAAGTAGCATAATGTCCGTACTTCATTATTCGATTTTTAGTCACTTTGCAGTTTTTTTTATGTGATTACTGCGAAAAATGTGACTACGAATCGTGTTCTTTTTATCTCTGACATTATCAGTACTGTCAGTTTCCATGGTAACGGCATATCCTATCTTGGAAGGTGATGAATAGTTTCTAGAAAGAGGACAAATGGCCACAGATAGCAGACCTCCACCAACCCCTGCTACCCTTTCAGTTGATTGGGAACAAGCTGTTCGGTCCTTTACCATAATTCCAGACGAGGCATTTCCAACGGACACTGAGGTGTTTGCCCAAGAGCTATTCGTCAAGCACGACAGTGTGGACGATTATACAACACGAAATTCCGCTTGCTCAAATACAAAGTTGAGTTGATAGAAAAGTCGGCGGCGAGCTGCCGAGGTCACTGAGCGAAGCGCGCACAAAGCTCCGCTTTGGGGTTAGGCTTATTTGTTGCACACAAACATAATTCAACCATTGAATTTAAGCGAGGTGCGATGGGGTTTGAGGTGGGGAAGAATGAAGATCAATAACTAAGATGGCGGCGCAGAGTGAAGCAGCGGCATTTAATTCGCCGGGGAGTTCCTTTGAATTAATTGATTGTGTTATACCTGGCACGTTCCTGCGTTTCGTCGTCCAGGTCCCCTTGCCGCCCTCTACCCTTCCAGTTCTCGGATCGCATGTCGTGACCACAGGCTAATAAATTTCATTTGTCGCATCCAGTGACCTCTTTCCTTCGGCTACAGGATACCTTTCATTGATGATATTATTTGGAGCGGGTGATTTTCAAATTACTAGGTCGCTGGCACTTAGGAAATAAGTGAAAGAAGATGGGCAAATTTATGTGGTTGCGTTAATTGCAAACATGATTTAGGCTATTGTTTACATTAGGTGGAATATTTGGGCGTTTAGCTTTAGGTATTAGAGTTTTATCTTCAATCCGAAACAAAAACTTTGAGAATTTTTTACTGGTAAACACATCGATCTAGAAAGAAATGATGTGTAAAAAAAAGTGCCCGAAGAAACCAAGGATTAAAAGTGTTTCTCTGTGCTTCCATTTTCGAATATAGCTATTGTATTTTATTGATTTTTTTCATGCGCCTTCTATCGCTATACAAGTGTAGATGCTATAATAAGGTGGGGCTTTTCATGAGTGAAGGTAATGGTAAATAGCAGGGTTTCTGTTTTACTACTCATGGGAAATTTACCAGATTTTATCCAATGTGAAAACGTTGGATAAAAGAAATAATTATTTGGAAATATATACGAAATGAATCTCAACATTGACGGTGTTGAGTATATTCATTAAAAACATTTAAGAGTATTAAAGTGGCTATATTTTTTTTAATGTGTGATTATTTTATACATTAATTTATTTATAACTACCAAACATGAAATGAAATGAAATTTTGAGGGTTTTTTTAGTTTTGCAGAAGACCGAGCGTTATAAATTTGACAGGTTGGCATAAAAATAAACACCAAGCATCAATCAGTTTTTTTTTTACTTGAAAAGTTGTAAATTTTTTTATATTTAAAAAGACAAAAAACGCTTAAATCTTCTTTTAAAGAGACAGAAACAAAAAATTCTAAAGCTCACAGAAAAACAGTGGGTTTTTTTTTTCTCCTTTTTTTTGGAAGAAAATAATTTGAAGTAAATTTTTTGAGAAACGTTTTTACGTTCAATAGTTATGAATACTTAATTTGTAACCACTTACTTGTTTTCTGTCAATTGGGTTGACAAGAGGTTCAATTTGTGAATGCGATTGATAATTCATCCCACAACCAGTATTTATCTTTAGTATTAATGCAAGGAAATAGTCGTATATTTATAGAATAACATTTAAGCATCTCAACAAAGTACATAAAGCAGCACGTAGCTCTCTGCCACCATGAGTTCAGATACGTACTTTATCTGAAGAAGTTTGAAAAAGTTGAAGAAACTTTTTGATCAGTTAAATCAAGACGTTTTAAACGAACGAATTATTAGTTATTAATCACAGTTTCATTTTTTTCTAAAATAAATTGAAAATGACGCCTTGGACAACTCAATTGCCTAGACGGAAATAACAAAGAAGGAAGGAAGCAAAAAAGAGTATTGTACAGTATCAATTATTGTTTGACAAGTCTTAGTCTTGTCGTTTGACACGTGATGGAGATCTACATGGAGCCCACTATCTGCAGAAACAAACGTAGCCTGTCAAATCCCATTCGTGATAGCATCCAATATTGAGCAGCATTTCTACTCACTCGACCGAAACGAATCGATATTTCAAAAGAAACTGTTTCTAAACCCTCCTCCCAACGTTTTGGCAGAATGAAATAAGAAAAGATGGGGGGGTTGTTTCATTCACAATGAAACTTGAATTGAATTCTGCTGCAGGTACCCGGTCAAACGGTAAGTAGGCGAGTGGTCAGTTGGCTGGGCAATTTGTAGCGCAACATTGAGACATGTCTAGGAGAGACCCTTCTCCAATCACCCTACAGCCAAATCGACCGCATTCGACTGTTCGACTGACAGCGTGCAGTAAAGCGAAAGGGGATAACCCCGCCAAATTGTACTATCCCCCACCATTGCGCATACCACATCCTCACCGGTGCATTTCGTTTGACTTTCAGATGAAGTTTGAGTAAGGTCACAAAGTGGCTACAAAGAGAGTGACTTGTGAAGGGAATTTGATGCACTTTTCCAATCTAACTGAGTGGGGACAGTAGGACTAGGTAAAATATTGATGCTGATACTGCACGTATTTTGCCTACCTTAAAATGATGATTGATATTTTTTTATTGTGGGTGTGTTGGGAATGTCATAAAAAGGCATTCAAAAGTTACAGAAAACAAGATAAACTTTTCTTTAACTTGTTTCTATCTCTGGGAATATATTTTTGCATTTGAAAGAAGAAAAGTTTTGCATTTATTTTCGCGCATTAAATGAAGCAGCAAGAAAGAAGTATAAAACGAAACACTTAAAATTCAAAATTCTATAAATTCTTTATACGTATTTCGAGTGTTACGTTTCCTGGAGATGTGAAGTTTCTCAATTAACAACACTAATGGGTTTTTGCGTATCGGAATTCGACTTTCTTTAAAGTAATTGTACTAAGTGATACTTTCGTTTAGGCTTATTTGCTCTATTTGTCTTGCGTCGAATGAAATGGAAAGGAGGAACGCTGCAATATATTGGGATCGTAAATTTTTACACCACTATGTGGAAGGGACGGCCGTGATTTAGCAGTTTGAACAAACTTGAGCCATGAGAATCGGAATTCACATAAAAAACAAAGGAAAAACACCAAGTTTGAATTTAGGAGTTGATGTTAATAAAAAAAAAAAGGAGGGGGGTGGGAAGGGCAGTAGGAAGAAACGGGGGGAGACGTAAGAAAGCTCAGCTGAAATATTCAAAAATACTACAAACTTCAGGCTATAAAACATCCAACGCGTTCAATCGTGTTTTGAATCTAAAAAAAGCGATATTTTTTCCTCCTGTACATCGTAAAGAATGTTTAATTTTAAACTGTGCATTTGTAATGCTATTGCCTGTATCTTGACGAAAACTAATGAACTCAGGAAAGATCTTATACACTGCAAGCTATTTGGTATAACACTGGTACCATCTTTTTGCACAGAGCACAGCAGTTAAGTAAAACCAAATACAACCAACTTCGACATCTTACAACGCAAAAGTATTAAACTAACTTTTTTTTAAAAATGTGAAGTTTAGAGTTATCAGAAGACATGGTGGACAAAATAGTACCGTATGAGCAATGAACCCAATTGAAGTGAGGTCTTAGTAGTCATTAAGGAAAGCTTAAATAGCTGGTGGGAGACTAATCCTTAAACTGTGTAAGCTATGAAAGTGATGTCGGTAGCTTATCATGCTGTGATCAACTCTTTCCTAATGGTTGGGCTTTCATCTCTTTTAAGATCATTTTCTAGCAAAATGTCGTGTCTTATGTTTCGAGTAAACAGGTCTTTCTACACTTGATTGCCAATTAAGCTAATAGGTAATGACATTTTGTCTTCATAACATTTTATAACGACTTTAAGTTGGATATAAAGTAGAGATGCTTTTTGATGGTTTCGATAATGTCATCAATTGCTAAATTTCATTAAATTCTGCTCAATGCTTGCAACAAACTCAAGTGATTTGCAAGCGTTTACAAAATCTGAACATTGTAGATAGTAAACAAAATTTTCCAAGTTTTCATCTTAGCAGTTGACATTTTTCTTTTTGACATTTTCAATTGAAATTGCTTGGGTTTTTGAGAGCGGAATCTGGTTTGTATTTGTCCACTCGTATTTCCAAGTCACTAGTCTTGATTGAAAACAATTGTAATTTCTCTTTGAAAGCTTGCGGGCTGCGTTGCAGAGGGGGTTTTGTTTTTCTTTATATTTTACTTTTAGCAACTAAACGAGAATTGGTCTAAAAAATGACTTTTTTTCTTTTGTTTGAATTCAATAAGCTAGAAGTTTGTATACACAATTCATCAGAGGAGGAAAACTTATCATGTGGAACCTAATCCAAGTTTTTTTTTCTCTTTTTTTTTTTTATATAAATTTTCTTACTATAAACTCAATATCAGCATCATTGCAGCTGCTTCATTCCATACAAATGTAAAAGCTTTAAAGTTATGCAGCCATCATTTGATTGAATCCAATTAAAACAGTTTCTGCTTTTATGACAGCGAAAGTAGGTAATAATAATAAATGTTATTCTGATGTGGTAATTGCCATAATCAAATAATTGACATTATTTTCTTGTAATGGTGATAGACAATTTTGAAACTTGCTTTAATGAATGTTATTCTAAATGTGTACAGTACAGGAATTCCTTGTGGATTCCTTAATCTATGCTTAGATGTGAGTTTGGTTTTTGTAAGTCTGCATTTTTGGTGGAATTGTTTTTTGAAATTCTGATTGGTCCAATGGCGGCCCAATGGCTGTCCATTGTTTCTCGAGAGAAATTGAAGGCTTAAGGTAAATGGAATTGTTTTTTCTCTCTTTTTTTTAAAAAAAAAAAAAGTGTACGTAGAGTTTTTGGATTGAAGCTAACCTCATTTTTATTTATGAAATTGGGAATGGCTTTGATAACAAGGGAAATTTTTTTCCTATGGTTTTATATGTATTCTATCAATTTTTCCCTCCAAATCAAGTTGGTACTCTTAGACCAGTGTGTTTGGTAGAGGGAGGCGAGATTAATATGAAAAACAAAATTAAAATTTTGAAGTGGGTATATTAAACTTTGAAATTTGATTTCATTGATTATCTGTAGAAGAAAAGAAAAAAACGTCCACGATAGCATGTTTTATGGTATATGAGGTATAAAATGTCAGCAAAAAAAAAATTGGCAGGGTAAAAAATATTTTTTTTTTAATATTTTTTTTTCTTTTCATTTTTTATTGTTGAGTTGAACTGGGAATATCAATATTAAAAACAGGCAGAAAGAAATGACTTTTGTGATTGAGGCTAGAAAAATGTATAAATTTGGGAAATTAGAAAAACACATGAAAACTAATGTGGGAGTTCGCTTAGCTGAAAGTTTTGATATACTGTTTCAATTCCAAACTGAAACAAAGAGCCATAAATGGTCCTTTGCAAAATTTATTGTGCAACAAGGCAAATGCGACTAGTTTTGATAGAATAATTTCCAACCGTTTGCATTTGCGAGGTATCATTCATACGTATCCCTTCTTTTGTCTCGAATAGCATTTATAGTATTGCAATTGTGTGAATACATCATAAATTCTTTAGTTGTTCTTCTCTGGTTGACACATGTTGATAAGTGCGTTTAGATTAGGGCATTTTAACAAAAGTCTGCGATTCTGTTTTCGTGATTAATTAACTAGGTCGAGATAGTTAAAATCTTGGTGAAGCTTTAAAGTTGCACTTTTAGTGGTTCGAATGGTTTATTGGGTTTGAGAAATGACATGTTAATTAGCTGCACAGTGGTTGGATATTTTAATCAGTTTAGGTCATTTTGAACCGACATTTAATGCGCGTTTTTAAAATCCATCTGACCGGATGCTGATTTAAATTTGGATAGAAAATGGGTTGTGTTCATCCACCTTTATAGCAAGGGCACTTTGTAAGGTGAAATTAAGAGACCCTGTGGCGTTTCACATTAGCATATTGATGGAACCAGTTCCTTTTACACATGCCGCCGTGCAGTTAAAGTGAGAAAAACATGTTTATGGTGAATTTTTTCACAAGTGGGAAGGAAAAAAAAGTTTACTTTTAAGTTGGTAATAAGCGAAATAAGTTTTGGTGAGTAAGTAAAACTTAGGAAGATAAAGGAGAAAGAAAATTGCCCTTCTAATATTGGGTTTGCTGTATTATTCGAGAACTGTGAGCTCTTCAGAATTGTCATTCGGCTTCAATTTCTCCACTAGATTTCACTCGTTGTTACGTGTTTTCTGTTTATTTCTCGAAAAGGAAGGAAAAGACTGAAATTGCTCGCTTTTATTCTCGTTTTCACTTTCTCTCAAATTAAAGAAGCGAGAGAAAAAAAAACTCGAGTTTAATTCCGTGAGAAAAGCTAGAGTTGAAGAGAAAATCTTTGTTCATCCGATAAGGTTGGATGAGTGGGTGGAACCTATGAGATAACTGCATTTTATCCAATGCACGCGAAGGCGGGGAAAAATCATCCTCGTAAAAATGCTTGCTGACTTCAGTTTGAAGAACTGTTGGGCGCTACCTAATGGGCAAATTCGAAATTCGGTGAACTTATTGATGCTTGTCTAAATGCAGCTACATCAGCTTGCCACACATTGCACTTGTAATGTCAAATTTTGATCTAAAATCGTTATTTATTTTTAGTTTATGATGAAACTGCTTGTTGTTATTATTTTGAACGCCAAGAAATACAATATTCCTATATTCCATATTATACGAAACCATTTAATAAATAAATAAATAAATAATTAGTTAATTAAATTTAAAAAAATTAATTGTTATTTTGCTTGGTTGATTTGTTGTTGTAAATCTCAGACGTTTCGAGTTAAAGTAACATTATGAAGTACAAGTACACTGCGGCGTATCCATGCGCGAAAATGTTTGTTTTTATTAGTAACGAAAAGGTTTGCCACCACTCGTTATTATACAAAACAGCTGGAGTGAGATCCTTCGCTTCGGTGCTCATGAAAAGGTCTTTTGGCGGCCATTGTGCTCTGATCTTGGTAGAGGCTTTAAGATGTTTTCTCTCAAAACTCTTAACACGAAAAAAGGGGGGGGGGGGAAGAAACGGGTTTTGCTTATGCACTGTTTTGGTATCCTACACATAAAGGGACCGAGATTGGTGTTGGTGTGCGCTTGTTTTTAAGACATTCAAAGAATTCTTAAATTAATTTATCACTCAGGAATTTCTTCAAAACAATATTGGCGACCGACGTAAAAACCTCAAAAAAACAAACATTTTTGTTATCTCAAGTATGGAAATGGTTGAACTAGGTTTAATATAATGTTTCAACATATTAGAGAAGAAAAATATGATGGAAATTTAATGAAAATGTTTTAAAGTTGTGCATGGATGGAAATCCTTGCAATGCAAACAAATCTGCAACTTGAGAGCTGACAATTTTTCTTTTCTTTTTCTAAGTGCATCAGGGATCTATTATTGATCTTGAGATTCTATTCTTCTGGACAACCCACTTCTTTCTTTTTTTTCCGCCTACCGACTTCTTGGCGTCTACTTTCTTACTGGTCTTATTAAGGATTTGAAAAAAATTTTAAGGTGGCTTTTTTAACCGAAAATTGAGTAAAATGTAATTTTAAAAATGAACCTTTTCTACTTTTGTTAATGCTAAATAAAATTATTTAAAGTTTTCATTCGGAAAGTGATTTAGTAGCTACTAAATAGATTTGCTCGTTAGTGTTGCTCTAAAATTCAGAGTAAACACATTAAATCTTTTTCGAAAACAAACAGCCTCATACAAAATGAATGCTAAGTAAACTTTTTTGCTTATTTGATCATGGCTAATCTTAAAAAGTTGATAAGAATCTGAATACAAGTTTGGAAATCAATAAAAACACTATCTTTCACTTATTTACGGAGGATATTTTGTCGACTTGAGTATCGACGTGTATTATGTGCTTTTCTTAGAACGGAGTTGTAAAGCACAGATACACACAGATAGAAATCAAATGTTGATCTTTAACTGTTCTACAATAACCTACTTTCTACTTTACTCCAATAATTTTTTGTCCAAATTAATTTTTAATTTTTTTAACATTTTTTTTACAACAACAACAACACCATTGTCGATAATTACAGGGTTAGTCCGGTGTTGTCTTGCTATAAAAACCTACATTTCTTGCGGGAGGAAAATTAATGGAAAAACAAGACTAATCAAGTAATCTCCGCCTTCAAGGAAACTTTGCATGAAATCTTAATCAATACGTATTGTCAGAGAATTTTTTAAACTTCATATAATCAAACAAGGTGATTATATAATAAGTCAAGTGAGAAGTGATTGGTTACAATTATGACACGAAATTAATTTTTGTTTCTGACATGAAATTACAATTTTGTAAATAAAAGATAATGTGTAGCGTAAAAAAAAGTAATTTATTAAAAAAAAATTGTAATCATTAAAACACGCTCTCTAAAACGTAAGCATTTAAAGCACTGTTTATAGTTGTATTAATTAAAGCAATGTGGGTAAATGAGATGGAAATTATCCAAAAATTAATTTGTAACCACATTTTTTCCCCTGATAAAATATATAGACAAAATAACATAATGGCTGACTAAATAGATTTATTGTTTTGGGGAATAGACAGCCATTTGTCTAAGGATATGGGCATTATGGGATGGTGTTGATATAGCTGCAAGGGACGATCAGTCATCAATATTCAGCATACAGGATCCTCTGAGGGGTGAGTGGAGCTGGTGAGTGCCAGTAGCGCGAGACGTGAGCAGAGTTCATAACGCAACATATATTTCCGTAGAGAGAAGAAATGTGGTTGTATAAAGATTAAAAAGTAAAATTTAATCACATGTTATGGTTTTTCTTCTTTCTTGTCGTATTTTTAACTAGATTTATGCAAATGGTATTGGAAATAAATAAATGATCCAGAAATGAAATAATTTTGGTCAGATTGAAGTTTTTTTTTAGCAGCACCGAACGTCAATTCCAGCAGATAGATCGTGCCATGGTGAATCGAATCTACTAATCTAATTTTGTGTGCGATTGTTTCCTACCGAGCAAATCAACTCAAGGCATTGAATTTTTGCCACGATTTCTTTACACTTTGCCTCAACTCGTTGTCGGTTTCTTAGCAACACTGTAGTGCTGAATGTAACCATTCTTTGATTTTACTTAAATCATATTCTTTGTGAACGAGACGTATAAATTCAACTGTTTAAGAATTCTCCAACTGTCTCGTCTTGACCAATCCTGGATTTGTGAACTGCGTGACATTTCTCAACTCTTTATTCCGAAAATGATTGATGTCTATCACGTTTTATATAAGGTGGTTTCAAAAGTTTGGTATTGTTTGGGGTTTGGTTAAAGCAAGCAATTTTTTTTTTTGTTGGTGGAATGAAATTTTAAACTTGTTTTTATCTTTTCCGTTTATGTTTGAAAAGATCAAGGGACGATATCGCATCGTGTTCAAATAAAGCTGTTTGGAGTTCGGATCGATCACAGTGTCTTTGCAGAATGGACACAAGCGAGTTGTAGATTGGGTAAGGCTATCATTAAGGAAGGAGGAATGTTGGTTGTGATTACTTTTGACCACTATTTGCCAATCCCCTTTGGGTTAATGTACAAGCTTCTCTAATGTTTTTACCTGTCCGCATTTCGTAATGACTGCTTTTGTTCCCACAGTTGAGGGAGGAAGTAAGTGGTAATATATATTTTTTTGTTTTAATTCATCCCATGGCATATCTACTTGAAAACGTAACTTGTGCAGATAGATCCGTATATTGTTGGCGTTTTCTTTGAGAAGACGTGCAATATTGAACATGTACGAGTCCTATAGAAGTTGCGTGTAAAATCTGAAATCCATTTCCTTTTCCCCAGACTAGATGGATGAAGTGAAGGCACTCAGTGGTGTCCAATGTCCATCTGACTGTGGTTTATATGGCAATGGGAGTGAAAGAGTGAGATGAAGACATTTCCTGTCATGACAGCTGAGTGATGTTTTGAGGGGTTTTCGTTGAAGAAATTGTTTAAAGTTTGGACTATAAAGATTAAAATGGGCTGAATAAAAGTTAGGAAGTGTGGTGCAATTAATTAAAAAGTTTGCAGCAGTTTGATTAAAGTGCAAATGAATGCGAATTTTTTTTTTTAAAAAAAAAATATAAGGAGTAGGTGAGTGTCTTGCTTTACGTGAAGTTAAGGTGGCATGAAAAGCGTTGGGAGAGACGACTGTGTCTTGAGGCTAGATACACTACATTCCAAGTCAAAGGAGAGCGCGTGGCGTGGCTTGATAAGCGTTCTTTGACTAACCTTTCCCTCTGGCATGGGCGTCTGTTTTATGTCTTGGCGCAAAAAAAAAGAGGAAAAAGTTGGTCTGCTTGATGTTACACTATATTGACTCGCATACACAATTCTGTGCCCCTAAATTATTCCGTATGACTAACTGCGTGCCATTTTCGCTTTGCTTCTAAAAGTTTTCGGTCGTTAATCTTGAGAAAAATTTGTTTTTTTCTCAACATTGTAATGAAGTTATGCAAGGAAGCATCTTCCGGAAAGTTGGTGAATCATGCGTTATTGTTCTATTGTTGCTACAAATAGAAATAAATCACTCATTTCGGGAGAATAAAAAATGTGATTTACGATCTGGGTGCCTTGGGTTCAACAATCGTTCTTATATCACCATAAAGTCACCACACCCTTTTCTTGTTCTCTCGAAGCAAATTGTAAATCGTGGTTGTTTGTTTGGTTTCTTGCCCATTCATTCTTGTCTCGTTAATTTGACTGGTTAGTTGAGTTTGCACTGTCGTGTTAGCGGCTATTGTGATGGATATGGTCCAACGCAAGGATCCGATATTGATTCGCATGCTGTGGTGAAATAACATTTGTACTGATGAATTTATGAATAGAGTTGATAGGCTAAGTAGAAGGAATGATGCAAATAGAAATGGATTTTGCTGTTTATTTTCGCTCTTCTATTTCCTTCACCAAATGCTCTTGCTGCAGTAATTTCCTTACTTGGATGCGGGCCAGAATGCATCAGAATGTAATGTAAAAGTCTTCCTCAACAACAAAGGTAATGGAGACACGAGTCAACATACATCACCAGAATATACTACAGTTTTGCTTTGCATGGAACAGAACGAAGGGGATTGGAAAAAAGAGGAAAAATTGTAGAGTTCATTTTCAAATTTTTTTTAAAGGTCGACAGACAACGAGTAACCTTAAAAGAGAACTTGCGAGGGTTAAAGGAAGTTGTAATCAAATAAAATTTGTGATGTTATGGCAATGAATGGGTTGTTTAAAAACAAAGTCTTTTCCACCTTTGGGTCAACATACGCTATGCTTTCAATTTTAAATTTTCAACAAAAAGAAAAATAAATAAACGTATAAAAGTTTTGTTAAATATCAACTCTCTACTACCTGTGTTCAAAAACATGCATAACTATGAATAGATGTGTAAGGCAATTTCGTTTTTGGACCTGTTTATACCGTATGGCTGTTTTTGATGTCCATTCTATTGATACAAGCACCTAAAACGCTAAAAACAGAAACTTTGAATGCACCTAGTGTCTGCTTAATCTTTAAATTGTTTTATATTTTTAATATTTTATATACCATTCATTTTTTAGCAAAACCGAAATCAAATTAGTTTTCATGTTTAATACCAAACTTGGCATCGCATAACGAAATTTTGTGCTAAATTAAGTTTCTATTCCCTTGTTAATTTTCACAAAACTCTTATCAAGTCTGATTAGACTTGTCTATCATAACTCTTAGTTGTTTTCCTACTCTTGTTTTATCTCTTACTCTCCCATCTTCCTTCCTTCCCAGAATCGAGATGCTGAGGTAAGATACACCCTCTTTATAGGGAACACTTGGTTCAGTTCACAAATTCGCAGTAAGGAACGGTTCTTTGGCAGATTTTAGTAATTTGTTCGTGCAGTAATTCATTTGACTTCCGCTATAATTTGCCCGGAGGCATTTAGGATTTTCTTGTCGGTGGACTTCCCTTCCTCACTTCCTTCCATCAACCTGCTTTTCTTCATCAATACTTCTTGTATCCACAGCTCTGAGTTTTGTTTTATCTGATTGTCTAACGTAGTTATCGAAAGTGGCCAGAAAGTTGGGCTTCTGTGTGTGGTAATTGAAAGTGGAATTAGAAAATAATACGGTTAGGCTTTTGTTTTAATCTGAATGCTTGAATACTTTTCTTCTATCCAGCGTCGAATTGGTTGCTTAGTTACCACTAATTGCATGTCAATTCTTTGAATAATTAGAATATTTTACAGACAGATTTACACTTTTTTGTTTTAGAAGAAATTTTTTTTCTAAACTGGTTAATTGTAACTCAGGCACGCACAAGAATTAAATTATAATTGATATGTGGTTGATTATTGTGAAGTTATTTTAAACACAAAAGACAGGCACCACACCCAAGTCATTTGCTTCAGCTCGTTACATTTGCTTATTGACTGTAGTTACAACCTTGCTGTGACCCTGCATAACTGGTAATTCCTTTTACTGAGGTTTCAGTAAAACTGAAAGTAGTGGGATGAGTGCCACTGTTTTCGTCTTCCTAGGTGTCTAGGGGATTTAGTGCTTACAAAGAATGCACAGCAGAGAGATTGAAGATTAGAAATAATACGGATTTTAAAAAAAGAAAAAACATTTTCAAGTATAAAGTTACATCATTGTCGAGAAAATGAGATTTCAGTGACCTGTTAAAAGATGGCATTTAGTTTGTTTTTTGGAATAAACTATAAAGTTTTATATATATATTTTTTTTGGAATAAGGTTCTCTGTTTGGGGAATCGGTTAAGTTGTACGAATGATCTGCATTTTGGATATTTTAGGATTATTTAGTCGTAGAAGGCGGCAATTAACCGAACCTGGTTTGTTTTTATAGGAACAATTTGTGATAAAAGTCTCCTCTTTTCAAGTGGAGGTAATTACACGTGACAAGAACGTTGTTGCCACGTGAAGAGTTTAGCCATGTTTAATCATTAATTTGCTAATCACAGTGACAGCAATAATGAAAAGAATGGTTCTGAGTTAGTGGGGCTATTCGCTGTGACAGTGTAGAGATCAGGATCTAAACAACCATCGACACTGACTACTATTTTCCTGTCCACGATGTAATTAGCAAGGTTTCAGAGTTGTGTCCTGACTCTCAATTTTGTGACGACCTGGGTGATGCCACTTGCGTCCACAATGTCGAATACTTAAGAAATCGTCTGCATTTACATATAAAACTTAATCAAATGAAAGTACCCGAGACCTTAGAAAGTGATAGACCGTAACCCAAATATGTACATAGATGAAGAGAATTTACATCAAATTTTAAAAATTTATATCAAGTATCGCAATCATTTTGCATTTTAATGGTTAAAGCAGACATACAGTACTACGTGGTGTGCACGATCATTAAATTTTGAATATGTACGCATCTTGTTTTGCCTTATGGGCATTCAAAGTTATAAGTAAATTTCTGTATTCAACTTAAGTAGTATCGATGTGTGAAATCGCATCTACGGGTAATTAGAACCGAGTTTGAAAAACCTAGCAGTGCAATATTCATTCTAAAATTTAAAAAAAGCTAACATACTATTTATCTAAAACTATTATGATGGTTATTGGGTAATTAGGAGAATTCAGTACTGCACTTGAATTTCAATTTAACCTTAATCGCATCGTTTATCCCATTTAAGATGATTGATTAAAGAAGACTAACTTATTTTCTTAGAATGAAATGTCAGTCACTCAGCTCTTGACAAAGTAAGCAGAACGACTATATTGATTGCGAAACTATTAAACAAATTAGGAGCATTTTTCCTTCGTTTTGTGAAAAACATTGTCAAAGGGGCACCGTAGTAACCGTGCCGCAACGTAGAACTACGTCATTGTTCAATGTCATTTCCGTTGCATCGGTGTTACATCCTACTCAACGCAGAAGACGTAGTTCTTCGTCAAAATAAATTCGCATGATGTGCACATGCTGAGAGCGTTTTCATTTTCGTTTCTCAAGGACGGAAATAAAAGGGACAAAAAATATATGTAGGCCTGTGTATACCGAATGTGTTGTCAAATTTTTTTGCTTTTAAAAAAAGAAGAAGAAAAAATAAACAATGAATGTAATTTTCCATTTCTTTTTCCATTTTCCAATTCTGTTAACCTTTTTCTCTTCCATTGTGACATCACAATCCATTGCAACGTCACATGCGATTGTTCTTGTTTCCGTTGCATCAGATTGTTCAAATCTTTGGCTCCATACCCTAAACCCCCCTCCCCCCCCCCCCCACCCTACACCCGGTGAAAAGCAAGACTTAGTTCCACGTGAAAAAAAAATTCCTTTATTATTTCAAAATCTGGATAATTTATGAGCGGAATATTTTCTGACTACTATTGTAGTTTTAGCAAAAGGAGTGTTTGAATGGGTAAGGAGGAGTGTGCGGTGTGTCAATGCCAATAGCCATTACTAAGAATTGTTACAAACTTTCCATTCCATGTCATTCCTTCAATTGCAAAGCGTTATAACTTTTCTCAAGAATGATGGATATCTTTGTGAAATGTGATTGCACTTTTGATGCATGTCTTGGACACAAGTAGGATTTTTTTTTCTATTACTTTATCTGAAAGAAATCCCAGAGACCATTACTCCACGAGGTGTACTTACAGGTAGAGAAGTAATTCAAAGGATGAGTCCCCCTGGCAGTCGACTCTTCATCATCTCGTACGATATGGAATGAGGAAAAGGGTCACTTAGAGCAATCAACCTTTGCTAGCCAATTATGTCGAGTGGAGACTTGACAAGTGCTTTTCCGAGAAGACAGTGAAAGGGTTATGAGGTCAATAGTATTGGAGTCCTTGTCTTTCCAGATTTATATTAAACTATCAAAAGGAAAACTGGACCAGGTTTGAACTTTCGCCAAGATTTGTGTGCGCACTCGACGTTGCGTCAGCACAATGCAGTTTATTTTCTTCCAATAACATTAGCACAACCACAGGTAATTGTTAGCAATTGTAATCAAGATAATGAGGAGCTTTGCAACATGGGAAAATTGCTCTCTTCTTACATTGATTCGGTGGCTAATTAGTATTTTGGTCAGTATAGCCTTTGTAAATAGTTGTGGGTTGGCTTTGGTCTGGAAAGATTATTAATCAGGAATCAGAAGACGACGACAACAAGTCTTTTATGATGTATTATAAAAGGGTACTACCTCATTTTTCATATTGCGCTACTGCTGAAGAGATATGTGAAAAGGATTTGATATATCTATAGAAACCAGTAGCGAATATAATCTGGGATTGAAAAGTGAGAGATAGTCTGCATTTTGCAGGTTGCGGTACTGCACTGGTTGCGGTATAAAAAATGGGATGGAACACAACTTTGTGATATATCACAGGACACGGCACAGATGCTGGGTCTGTAAAAATCTCGATCGAAAAGGAAATTAATACTGATTTCAAACGTTGGGTGTGGATATTTGTGGACGAGTAATTTTTCTCTCTTTTGCTGAGTGTCATAAAACTTTTATGGTAACTGTTTATTAGGTCACATTTTATAGTGGGATATAATGTTGCGCCATTATCGAAATTAAATGGTTGATTTATATACCACAAACTTTGCAGTTGGAAAAATGTAGATTTCTGCTTTTAAGAAAATGTAGATTTTGTGTCCAACCAACTTAGATTTTTTTTTTTAGTTTGGACGGGGTATTAAACTATTGTTTGATACAATAATTTTAAAACATTTATTTAAAAATGCACTTTTTGCACTAATTTGAATCGATTAAAAGGACTTTTAGTCTTGTTTAAGTGGTCAAATCAAAGTTAGTTTTCCTTACATTACGACCCAAGTGGTCACATATGAAAGAAATACGTGAGTAAAATTTTGTAATTGTAAACTAAGAAATTGATTTGAATTTGTATTACAATATTACGATACTCGAGTAATATTGAACACTTTTTCATGTGAATTGACAGTAATTAATACGAGTAACAGCTATACAGCACCTGCCCCTTAATTTAAGTTTACGAATTTAATAAACGGATTGTTTTTAGCTTTTCCAATTAATCTCGGAGACAGCGGTTAAACGTCTATTCGTGTCTTGTCGGTTTAGCTTGATAGAATCGTGCAACTTATACAAATAGAAACCGCACCCGCATCGTTCAAATGGGTGCCTAATCAAAAGTTGATAATAAATATTTTTTACCTTTTCTAAAACAAGTTTTATCTTCGTTTTATCATCATCCCTCCACTAAGCCTAACTCATAAAATTATTAATTAGACATCATTTAATTATTTCTTCTATTCTTCTCTTAAATTTGCCACAACATTTTTATCGGTGATTGTATTTTTGCCGAATTTACATTTTTAAAAATTAAATTAAGCGTCGAAATTACTTGAAGCGGCGTGTTTTTTGTTTCCATATGAAAATTGTGCTTTATGAATATTTAAAATGGCAACCATCAGAAAATAGCTTATGGTGTATTACGCAAACTATTGTGATTTTAAGTTTGTTTTCTCTTTTATTCCAGTTAAACTGCATAAAATTCAAAGAAAAATGGCTATAAGCCAGAATATGTGTCAATCTTGCAATACCCAAGTATCTTGTAACTGTCGACGTTGTAAAATCCTATCTACATAATACTGTCCATATACTTTACAATTCAGTTGCTATGCTCTAGTATTGATTAAATGCCAAGAAAGATAAAACTGAAAACTGCTTTTTGATCGGGAGGGTATTTTTTCCCTTCTTTTTTTTTTTTCGTTTAGATCGAAGGATATTATTGGGTAATAAAAGTTGAGAAATTTATTTTTCAAAGAAATGAATCACTTCAGTAAGAAAACATTAGAAAATCGAGAAAAAAAAATATTATTAACTCGTGAAAATGCATTAGTTGAAGTGTCTTTTTTAATACGGTTTTTATTAATAATGGATGGTAATACTCTGTACGTCTGAAAATATGAGAGAAGATGAATGCAAATCAGCTTTTAAAATGATGAAAAATACACAGAGAAAAGAAAATCCAATTCCTTGGAATGTACTTCAGTCATTGAAAATATTGACTTTGTTTTTGCATTTCGAAAAAAGTCATTTGGTTAATGTATATGAGATACTGGTGGGTTTGCAAACATCTGTATAAACAAAAAAAAATTGAACAAAACGGATAAGTGCAATTACCCTGAACTGAATACATTTTAAATCTTATATTGCATTTGCATTTTTTACGAGGAAATAAATGACAGTATAGTAAACACATTAAAGTTCTGCATGTGCTACTAATAGTGACCAGTTTGGGAGACCAGATGCGCTTTGGATAGAATTATTGCACTGAAATAGTTATCAAATTATCTTAATTATATTGGTCGGATGGTCAAGGGGGAGGGGGGAAATACAAGTGGGAAATGATTATCTATTTTCTCTACACTAGAGTTTAGCTTGTGATATTTTTTTATTTCACGGAGAATGATGTCGTATGTATTTCTACGGTATTTTGTAATTGGGAGATTTATCTGGAACTGCCACGCTGCTGTCAAAATCCAGCGAGCAACAGGGCATGAGTTCAAGAAGCCCTTAATTAGCTTCATTTTTTTTCTTTTTTTTTTGGCTACAAATGCTCTATAAGTTTTTTGGTAAAATCTTAAGCTAAAAAAGCCGATTAAAAGTAACTGCTTGAAACCTCTAACAAGAGGATTTATGCTTTTCGATGTTAGAATAAATCCAAAAGACTTATTTTTTCTCAATCGATAATATGATGAGTGCGGCTTGAAATGATGAACCAACTGCTAATTTATACTCCAATCAACGTATTAACAAATCGGTTACCGTAATTTGAGAACTTTTAACATTTAACGGTAAACAACCGGGCACAAATACCGAAATTTTAGTTGCATACGCAGAAAGCTAATATTTAAAACATCAGTTTTTTCTGAATGAAGAACGAATACGGTTTAATATTAATGCCGTAATTGATATATTTGTTTAGAACAAAAACAACATCCTTGTACTAAGCTAAATTTATTGGTTCTTATGAATGGAGAATTTTGGTTTTTAATTAAATTTATTAAAATGATAAATTAACATTTTCATTAAACTTAATATTTTTAAAAAAAAAAAAGTGAAAGGGATTAAAAATATTTTAGCATAATAGTTCTAATAACCTTGTTTTTCTTCAAGGTTTTAAGTCTAGACAGTAGTTGCATTTGACGAGTCATCTAGAGTGGTTTATCTAATTTAAACCAGTCTAAATGCATATTTTAGACAGTCATGTGAACAATAAATGTGCTTTAAACGCTGTTTAACTGCAATAAATTTTAAGCACCTGAAAGTGTGTTTTGTTGTCGAAATTTTGAGTTTAAACAAAGCAGTTAAACTGGTTTTAAAATGTTGTTTAGTCTAAATGACTTTTCGTTAGTTGAAATTAGAGCAAGCAATGTTGTAAAAATAAATTGGTAATGTCATTTTTGCCAACAAATTACGTGTTAATTCACACAATTGTACACTTCTGCTTCTGACAAACGCATACATTTTGAGCTTTATAACAAAAAGTTAACGCTGCTGGTGGCCAGCAAACCCATACGCTTTTATCTATGTTATGTTTGGTCAGAATTTGTGTTAATTTATTTCCCCCTTTTTTGTGCAAATCAGTTGGTGGCAAAAAGTAGGCCTTATTTGGAGAATACAGAACGGTTCATGAAAATTTCATCAGGTGAAATCCATAATTCAGCTGCCTTCCAAATGTGATATTGCAATGAGTTTTAAGTTTGGGTCTGATGTCAATGCAGTTTTGTGCAGCTTGCTTTTACTTCAAGTCACGACATGAAATGCTTCTTATTATAAGTTACATTGGTCTGACGAAATTCTGCAAGTTGTAACTGGCAAACACAAGTAAACATATCATTAGCAAAGACATTTTATCTACAATATGTAATCATCTCTGCTCAATGTTTGCACTGCACATGTTATTTATACCTTACTCCCTGGTGCACTCACATATTAGCTAGTCAACTGCATAATAAGGTGGTGAAATAGTTGGTAATGAATGTTATTTTTCAAATTAAATATTTATGTTGCAAGTAATTTATAGCAATAAAAATATGCCAGTAGGTATTCTAGTTACCCAGGATTTGTTTTTTATATTTACAATTGAAAGTGAGGTAGACATTCAGCTTTAATGTCTGATGTAGTCAAAACTGCTTTGCAATTTTAATAAGTTGAATTGTTTTCTGTTAATATTTTGTATTTAAATAGTCCAATTACATATGCATTACATCTTCTTATGCGCGTAAAATAAATTGCAGGTATTTGGATTGTGATTACTCACTGTGGTTTACATTGTCTCGGCCTCTTGATATATTTTAACTTCATTTCCTCAGTGCACGTCAAACGTCGGGGAGAAAAAATGGTAAGAGCAGCCAAGCATAATGGTTGGTGTACTTGCTTTCTATACATGTGTGCTGACCCATTAAACCCGAGAAATTCCCGACACAAGTGCCATTTTTACATATGCAGAAATTTCAGTTTGGGATTCATCTAAACAGTTCGCTAGGGACATGTGCATATCCATATTCATGAAAGATGCGGCAATAAGTTTTCTTTTTTAGTACTATCTATTTTGAAAGAAAAAGTAATCAAGTTGTTGTGGGCTAGGATGATGTATTTTACGTAAAATTTTAGTCGTTTTTTGTTATAAATGTTAAGTTTTAAAAAAAAATTCGATAATGAATGCTTGGGAATGGGCTGCTTTGATGTTTGTTGGATATGGATTTTAAATGAGTCTCTTTCTCTTTGGAATAGTGGGCCCCTTAAGAATAACTTAGACCTTATTGCCGCAAGATTGAAAATTGAAAAGAAAAAAATACTTTTTTTAAAAAGGTCTTTAGTGGGGTCTGTCGTCTAGTGCGTTGACATTTCAACTAATTGGTTAAAAACAAACAAAAATAACATTTTCAAGTTGATATTTCTTGAGGATTTTAATTTTCATTTAGCAATGGTACTAGGTGCATTCGAAAAGTAATTTTAAACAAGCAGTTTAACTGCCTTAAACAGGCACAGATTTCGAATGCAAACTTGGGTGTCATTTTATCTGCTCAGCAAAACTGAGGGGTGTCTCGAATCTCGATTTAGTCTACTTTCAGGCGAGATGGGCATGCGCACCAAGTTTAGACTGCAATTTTAAACTCGTATTCTAGAGTTCTTACATTTATTTTAGTTTAACAGTAGGTGCATTCATAAAGTCATGTTTAATCGACTGAATCGGCCGCCATTTTCTAGTTAGATCGAGACAAGCAGCTTAAATGAGTTGTTTAAAATGCCGTTTAGTCATGAATGCGCCTAGTGTTAAGGTGCAGCTTGTGTAAAGTTACCCAATTTGTATCTGTATTTTGATTAAAGAGACCTAATGTCTACTTGGGTGCTGTACGGTTTGTCGATTTTTCAGTTACTGTTGCTGTGTGGATTTAATTCCTGCACTAACAATTAACTCATCAAATTGGTTAATTGAATTAATTTGAATGGCAATTTACTTAATTAAATCAACTTTAACCAGGACAATTGGCCGAATTAAACGTTGATTAATTTGCGAAATGTAATTAAAAGCTTTGAATTCGATTACGTAATTAACTGCTAAATTTAGTAGTGTAATAATTTCATTTTTGTAATTATTTCTTTTTAAATTGTAAGAATGTCGTTTTGCCGAAAAGGAAGCAGGAAAAGCGAGCACTGAAAAGCGATGTTTTAATGTTGAGTTTCTTTTGGCAAAGTGCAAGGGGAATGAACAACACAGGCATCAACTCGTAGAAACAGAAAAATAAAAAAAAAATACACCACTCTTTTTTTCGTCTTGTTTTGAATGAGGCATTTTTTTATTTTACTTTTTTTTTGTCTGTGGTTGTGTGCTTTCTCTATGTGACCATAGTGACCACTTGTTTTCGTGTCAAGTGCAACGATTCGTGAAGTGAAGGAGGGTTATTTTAAGACAGCCTCAAGGATATGTTTCATTCACTCATTTATTACAGCCATTTCAAGGTGGTAATATCCTCTGTTTATAGGAATTATACTTGGAATAATTTCCATACAAAATGCAGAGTCTTTGACCGTGACTCGATTTGCAACAGGCGTGAATGACATCACGCGTACATCCGTGAAAAAAAAATAAACAAATTGATAAATATCTTTTGTCATGGTTTTGTTAAGTTTGTTTAAAGTTACGTTCCACTATTGTCTACACAACGAAAACTAAAACAATAACTTGTTTTATCGCTTTAATCACGTGAAAACAATATTCTAGAAAGGTTTGCTGACATTGCCGAGATAAAGGAAAATGTTGGCTTGAGCAACAAGCCGGGTTCATTGGTCTGTATTGTGTTTCTTACCTTAAGAGGAAGTTTGTTCCACTTGCTACGCCTTTTCAAGTATCTCCGTTCGAAATCATCGTCCCAGAATTCTTTATATCTCGGATTAAAATTGAGTGTTCCATAAACTTTGTTAGTATCAACGTCCACTTGCGCTGGCGTCATTACGGGACATGTGGCTCGCGTATTTTCGACGTACATTTGAAACTCTTCGTCGGCATTCCATGCTGATCTTATCGCATTCCCTCCTGCTGCAGTTTTATCTGTCCGTGCTAGGCCCAGAGGTGGAGTGCCTCCCGAATTGACGAAGTACATGTATAGAAGGAATGATAGAACTACAGCGCATACCAAAACGTAACGCAGTGATCCTCGACGGAGGAACACCTTCATGTTGTGGGGAACGTTGCTCATCGTCTGCAACACTGGTGTTGGCAGCACGTGTAATGTGAGTGGGTGTGGTCCGTCTCTGCAAATGCAACAACGGATCGCTTGCAGCCGAGTCGACCTAGTCACACACCTGGCGGAAGGGCATCGGTAGGATTCAGCTGGGTTGTAAGTTGTGCTGTAAGTTGTTAGTTGTGTTTGTATCGACACTTAGTGCAGATGTCTGGCAGCCAGCTGACATGACGCTTGTGGCTCTCAGATGCTACGACTCTCAGTGCAGCTTGGAGCATGCGCAATAGATAAGGTTGGGTCGATTTTCGGGGTTTCTCGGAGGGTGTAGGTTACAGCAAACTGCACACTGGCTCCCCCTTTTTACGGTCTTAGACTTTAAATTTTGTTAAAGAAATTAATTAAGCAATTGTTGTTGCAGAGAGTATTACGTAAAAAGTAAACTTGTATGCAGAAATGTAAAAATGTATACGGTAATTGGTGATAAATTTAAAATGTTAAAATCAATTGTTTTAACAGATGGTAAATAATTGTTGAGGAAAAGTAAACTGTAAAAAGTTGTATAAAATTTTTCTCAATTTTATTTTCTAAAATTCAAATTGTGAAAAATAATAAAAGAATGAATCATAAATGTAAAAATTACTAACTTCGTTCTGGTGCATTTTAAAATAGGAAAAAAAAATAGATTTTTTTTATTTTATAGAAATAAAAATATTTGAAATGTAAATTGTTTTTCTGAGTCATTTGTCAAATCTCGCTTTGCCAAAAAAAAAAAGGGCGACGAACTTTAAATATCAATAAGCTTTTGAAATTAATGCTTGATAAAAATCAAGCTCATGCATCTCTCTAATTAACGAATGAGCACACGCCACCTAATAACGGCAGGATTCATTAATTAATGAAGAAGATTTGCATGGAAAATGTTTAAATAAAAGCCGCGTGTTTTTCTCAGGTGTAAAGTTACATGCAACAAAGCTAGAAAATCTTTGTGTATACAAAATACTCAATTTTTCCCAGATGCGGACCAGTGAACCCAGGAGTGTTTTTGTGTGGTCACGACTCACGAACTGGTAGAAGTCAGGTTCACAAACCTTTACACAGTAATAAAAATAAAAAGATATTGAAAAAAATATTCTTTTTATGAGCTTTTGTTTACTTTAAAATTAAATTTCAGCGTAAAAAGTTATCTTTAAAAAAAATATTATTTTTAATTGCGTTTTGAATTAATGATTAGAAATGTCGAGTGGTTTTTTTTCATGCGTTCTTAATGGAAGATGTAAATACCATCTAAAGTAAATATTTATCGTCAATTTCGGTAATGCAGATTAGGCATTGAAACAAATTGATTAGCAAACGAATTGATTAGCTTAAAACCGCCCTCTTTTGCACTGAAAGCAGGAAGTGGAAATGAATTATTGTTTTAACGAGAGCTAAATCTATAATACAACATTCACCACTTGTTTTGCTTTTTTTCCTTGCACGATAAATTAAATTTTTGCTTTTACCAATTTACTTTTAATCTGCGGTTACGGTTTGACACGTTTACCTGTTTTTCTTAGTTAGCACGTTCGATTTTCAATTTTTCTAAATTAAATTCTGCAAACAAAAACACTAAGCCTATTTTATTCACAGGTTTTCTAGGAAGTGCACATTAATTTTCACTAAAACAATAGGTGTGTTCCCATCTACGTTGGGCAGGTGAACCATTTTTTTCCCGCCTTAATGAGCACGCGACGGTTTTTTTCTCTGTCACCCACCTGCTTCCTCCCTTCCCTCTCATACTTTCGCGTCTCTCTTTCCTCGTTCAAATGGCTCGTGTTCACGCGATGTCTTACGTCACTGATTTTTTTCCCTCGAGGGGATTTGGTGCGGGGGCGTAATGAACACTTTTATCGCCTATGGGGAAGAAAAGGGAAAGTTAGGGTAAGATGGGGAGTGATGTGGAGGGTTGAGGTTGAATCACGTGATGCGTGGCTGCCATTAAAGCCCGAACTGAGTAATTAAAGAAGTTTTGCCTGAAAGATTTATCAAGAGAGAAGGCTTGGCACTCGGTCTCCAGAGAGGACGCTGTCTGTTTAAAGGTGACAGTAGCATTTTCTCATCAGTGTAAATAGCATCGTTAGCAACCGTGCGTTGTAGCTGCTGAGTTTTAACCTAGTGCCACAAAAGTCACGTGGCGATTATCGCCTTTACTAGGATGAACTCTGCTTGCCATAAATTGTCAATGCTAGAGAATAACGCTGTGTAAATTGGCTTAAATGGCTAGGCAATTGAGCATGGTTTAAAGGTTGGATTCAGTACTTGGTACAATTTTTTTGTTTTATTACTTTTAACTTTATTTATTTATTTTTTTTATTATTTATTTTTTAGTTTTGCATTGAAAAAGTCATTTTAAGATTTAAGTGTTTTGTTTGTGTGTGTTTTTGTTTTATGCCAGTGTTTGTTTATGTTAATGGCCTTGAAACTTGGTAAAACGCGAATTTGAAATTTTAGCATTTAAAAAGGTTGTTTCAAGTGTTTTAGGTGTTTGTGTTTTTGTTTTGGGATGTTAAAAGATACAAAGACACCTAAAACACTTAAAAGCATGATATTTTGAATGCACTTACTGTTAGTGTAAGGTGACTTAATGTTTTATCGTATGTGGTCTGTGCACATTTAAGCACCAACTTGCTAATTCAGCGAATAACCGCCGGGTTAAAAAACATCTAAAATGTCTTAGAAAGTGACTAAAAATCACTAAAATCAATTTTAAAAGTCAACGAAAAAGCAAAAAAAGCCATACAAAAAACAACAACAACAACAAACTAAGCAACAAGAAGTAAAAAATATTGGTTTATTCATAATTAACCACCTAGCTCAAACAATCGCCTGCGTCTAAATAGGCGCCTGGGCGTGGGGGTGAGACCTAAAAAAAAATTAAACGCTGTTTGGGCCCTTATTCGAAGCTTTACGGTAACGTGTTTTTAAGGCAGTCATCTTCATGGCCAGATTAAGGGAGGGGGTTAAGGGGGCAAACGCTCCGGACCTCACTAACTTTAAAGGGTTAAAAATTTGTAATTTTTTTCAAATAAAAACACATGCAAAAATGCATTTTTTTTCACATGAGAATGCATCATTTCACTGAAAAATGCATATTGTTTTGCTTAAAAATGTGATTATTTTTTTTTTCAAAATAAATTTATTTCTCACACTGTATCTGCATTTTTTTTTGCTTGAAAATATTGTGAAGATATCATGAATATTCGTGATTGAAACGGATTTCTGGTCTGTGGGCTCTTCTCAAATGCATTTTTGGTGTCTTAATTGAAAAATAATATCCAAAAACATTTTTTGGAAAATTTTTCTTGAGCAAAATTATTTTTTTTTTGGAATGAAGGGGCACTGCAGCCCCATGAGGCTCTTCTTCTTCGAGAACTATAAGAACTTATAAATCTGCTCCTGGTTCATGGGCCTTCTTGTTTTAAGTGCCCTGTTTCCTGAAGCCTTAATCTGGCAAGGGCCATTTTGGTCAAGTGTCAACATCAGATTGCTAATCTGCATGTGGTAACCTTGTTCAAACTGAAAGCCCGACATAAGCAAGCGGCATTACTTGCACAAATTTAATTTCCCTGCGTGTTTGATGATGGTTCGGATGGACTAGAATCTAGCAAAGAACGGAGAGAGATATTCGCCACCCCATAATGTTGAACAAAATCTCGCAAGGTCGAGCGTGAGACCCAAAAACGAAATTGCCTCACACACGTTATTAGTGGGGCGTATTTTTTACATCTGTTTTTGCTGTTTACACAAACAACATAAAAAATTTAAACAGCAAACCCGGAACTTTGAATGCGCCTAGTGCTGCACATTCAAAAGAGAATTTAAAACAACAACACTTTGAGAGGTAAATAATTATTTTTTTAAATGTTTATTTGTATTGATTAGATCACTGCACTTGACCTACAGCTAAAAACTCTTTGCCACTCATGAAGAATTGCACTCATAACCTGTAATGCTAAAAGTGCATATTGACCTATGTTGAAACTAGTGGTACTTTGTTTGGCTTGGCAAAGTGCAATTTGTTCATATTTTTTCTTCTCAAGTGATGTGTTTGAACTACTATTGGACGTGTACTCATGTCAGTCTTAGTCTATGCCAGCCTTAAGAGAGTACAACTTAATAATTTAAGGATGTTAGTTGCTGAAGGCATGCCTACTGCACATGGACTTGACAGCAGCAAAAGAGAAAGTGACTTTTTCTTCTGAATTATTCAGTGCCTTGTGTAAGAGTTGACCATTATCCTTTACTCTCAGTTGAAAGAAAAATTTGAGTGCACTTGGCAACTGTTTTCGAAATAATTTCCTTTCCAGTAAGATGTTTTGAATCAATCAAAGTGCTTCTTCATAATTGGTTTAAAAGCATTTACGATCAATCTGAAAAGAACTTTTTTGTCGCAGAAGTGTAGTGGTTTGGCTTTTTTTTTTATTATTCGAATGGCTATGAAGCAATTTAATGGATCTTCACCGATTAAACCCTGCTTAGATCTCTGAGTGAACTGAATCGTTTCAGGGCGAGAAAGATAACTGTGTCTATAGGCCTAATTGAACAATGACTGAGCAATAAACTTGTTTTTTTTTCACCGAGAAATAGAGGGTCGCCGATTTAGGTATTCAAGTTAGTGAAAAACAGTTTTTGTTTTAAATGCAATTACAATTTTGAACCTAATAAATGAACATTTCTGTGTCCAAATTAATTTCTACGTGAAATCCTATGAAATCCTAGGAATGTTGTTCGCTGTTGATTGGAGTTTACCTTGGCAGCTAGGGTCATATTTTGATGTATTTATTTGTTAGTTACAAAAATAACTAGAACATAGTAAATTTGTATTCTACTTTATTGTGAGTTGTTTGCGAAGCGTGGGTTAAGGATAACCAAAGTAGACTGCTTTTTTTTAAAAGAGTTTTACAATATATAGTTATTGGGTTTTACAATTACTGACGGGGATTAATCGTAATGTTGCAATCTCGTTCACGGTAACATTCGCAGTGCCACTTACTTGTTACCGTACGGTACCGTGAGTGGACGTTGGTGATAGTGGGTTGCCGAGGTCACATTTATTTTATAAAGAAATCAATAGGTTTATTCAAAGTTTCTGTTTGTGTGGTTTTTGGTGTTTCCATAAACAGCAAAAATAGAACATAAAAACATGCCTAACTGAATTTGGGTCGGTTTACAGTGCATATTTTGGGTCTCGTGCTCGGTGTGTGGGTAACCACCGTTTCAATCAACTAACGAATTGTGATTTTCGTTATAAATAAAACTCCTCCGTAAAATAATTCGTTTTTAGGTTTTGGATTTGGATGAGTTAGGAGTGTGGACGATTGTGGTCTGATACAAGTTGAGGTTGAAATGAGACGCGAGCTCGGCCAGGATGAAGATGAGTGTGATCGATTGAGAATGCTGAGAGTATGTTGATTAAGGTTAGAATTGGACACTTGTCGTCAGGCCGGAGATAAGGCAAATAGAAAGAGGTGGGAGTATATCAGTACCACAGTAACGAGAATATGTGACGCAGGAGCTTGGAAGCCAATTGAATATATTTGCTCCAATCCCCCTAGTAATTAAATATTCAGACTTTGGCAACATACTTGGGTTATTGTTTACTACTTTCCTTGTATTGGGCTACCACCTACCTAAATGAGAGCACCGTAGACAGATTTCACTGTATATCTTACTGTCAAATAATTAGAAATTTTCAGAAAAGTTTTGGATGAAAATTGGCTATATATTTTTTTAGATAACTTTTGACAAACTTCCATTGGCTGGGCTTATCACAAGCTCGAGGATACACATTGCTGATCATGTGATCCTTCTGAACCAATGGGGAAGAACTTGTAGTCCTTGGCTCAAGTAAGCGCCATCTCGTAGGAATTCAACAGCAACACAAAAAAAAATTTGCGTAGAAATGTTTTAATCTACGGTAATTATGGTGTCTCGTTTTTCGTTGAACGGTACAGCCCACTTTACTTGTCTTTAAGATTGATGATTCAAGCCAAAAAAAATATTTTTGCCTCAAGTTACAATGTAAAGTATCTTTTCGCATAGTGCATACACTCGAGAGCAATTAAAGGCCTCTTTTCATCAGGGTGGATTTTGCCATCAAATTGTGTGCGACTTAACAGTTCCTCAGTGACTTCTCGTATACTGCTTTCGATTCTACCATGTTCAATATATTAAAGTTAATTAGTTAATGTTGAACTTGAAGGTCGAATGCATCTTTCTTGTTAGAGTGGCATTTTTATACATTCTAAATCATATAAAGTATTCATTCTTGATGATGGTAAGCTCCGTGGTAGACGGTACAGTATAGGTAAAATATAGTGACTAGAGGTTTTTTGTCTTACATTTTATGACAATTTTAAAATAATTATTTTTATCGTACCGCTATTGAAATTAATTTTTTTAATTAAATTAAATTAACTTAGAAATCAATGGAAAACATCCTCTTTAATGTCTTGTCAAACAAAACATGTACGAGCGTCATAGAAACGCCACCTAGTGTAAAACTTATCCGTATTTGAATTAACCTGTCAAAAGTGTCCACACAACATCTAAGCTTAGATGTTGCAGGTTTATTCACTAGGTCAATCGGGTGAATACCAACAATGAGTTATTGTAAGGCTACACCTAAATGGTAAAAATAGTAATGATTGACTATTACGGTATTTCTAGACAAAAATCTAGACAATAAAACAATTTTTTTTTATTTCAATCAAGAAATACTGAAGGTTGAGGGTAATGGTTTTAAAATTGCAGTTTCATTTTATTTCGTATGGGAATTTTTAGCAATAAAACTAAAATTCTTGAAATTATTAATAAATATCAAGAAAAAAATTCTTTTCGGTTGTATTTTATCGATTAGACCAGGGGTTCTCAACCTGTGGTACGTGTACCGGTACCGGTATGCGATAAGTGAGGATATTTTGACTATTTTTTGGAATTTTGGTGTTTGATTTTGTGATTTTTTGAAGGGTATTTTGATATTTCACTAAAGTTTTTAATTTGTCGGGGGAAATTTTTCATTTTTTGAATGAAATAATAATGAAAATCAAGTGCAGATATTTTTTTATTGACAGGTTTGGTGAATGAATCATTGATTTTATTGATTGATTAGTGCACCTAGTTTGTATGCCTGTATTAGTTTGGTCTAATTAAATTATTGGCGTATGCCAGCAGTGTGTTGTTAATGTTGTTACCTAGTCCTTGTTTTCAACTTGAGTAATTCATGTAAATGAAGCTTAGGGTGAAAGGCATTGTCATGAATTGGAAGATAGAAAATTGTCGTTCGTGATAAATTTATCAGCACTAGTGGTTTTGCTTAAGATGCAACTCATGTCTTCATACTTTATCGCATTTGTCCTCGTTAGTAAATGCCCAATTACATGTTCCGAGAAACGTATGTAAACATTTTCATTTAACACTTATTGGATAGCAATTTATGGTTTTTAGAATTTTAAACAAAAAAACTGATACAACATTGAGAGTCATTTAAAATTTTATGTTGTTTATACGTGTTTTAATCCTAATTTGTGCATGGATATTTACCTATTCAAAGCAGTGTCAGCACGACGAACTGGTGAGAATTATAGATGAGTCGTGATTTTATCGAGGGTTTTATAGACAAGTGGTCGCCCAATACAAGGATAAAAGTAGTACAGTCAAGCCTCGTTATAACGAACCGCGTTATAACGAATTTTCGCTATTACGAATTTTTTAAAACGACTTGGT
>JAQIXU010000158.1:0-56160 GCA_034701245.1 Strigamia transsilvanica
CAGCTGCTTTTATTTAAACACAATTCAATAATTGTTTGCCTATGGAGTTTTACGTGAGCACTTAAAATCGTGATTACAATTTCGAATACGAATTGAGCAATAATAAGAATACAGTAACACAAATATTCCCTTTCATAAATGTTTGTAAAATAATATTTCTTTTAAATGGAAGATTCTTTGACATGTGGCTACATTTTGCTGTGTTTTGCACAACTCCGCACGTTTTATTTGTTTCGTATCAATTTTTGGTGTTATGTTCGTTAGTGTATATTATAGAATATGATCGATGATATTTTCCCACCAATTGGTATGATTTATTTACAGTATCTGAGTACATATTTTCATCACGTAGGATGTATGGTAGTGAGTTGTTCTATTTCCTCGGCGAATTGTCGAGTTCAGTTTAAGAAATCGGTTGTGGCATTTATTTTTCGTTACATGTCGGTAATTTGATAAATCGACATGAAAACCGAAAGATTTCAATTTTGTGCAATTAGCAAAAGTGGTTTTAGAATGTGGTGTCTGGCCTTTTTTTTCACGTTTCCATTTTAAAATGTCTAGTCTTTTTATGATGTGGGTTTGTTTGTCGTGTAAAAAATTATTTATATCAATTGGATTTTTTAAATAAAAGGTGTGGTTTGACTGTTTGCATGTTTTGCTTGTACATTTTCTCCACTAAAATGGTTTGTATGTTAAATTTCCTTACAAAAAGGCTGTTGTTTTTGACCTTCGTTTATTTATATAAACGCCATCTTGGATTGGGATGAGGCGATATTGGATGACGAGCTTGGCGTAGTGGTATTGCAGAGACACAAAAATGTCGCGATATCGTCAATTCCACAGCTGTTCGATTAACAGAAAATTGTAAATGCTAAAACGAGTGTTTCTACTCCTTCGATTCTTTAATTTCGTTCAAGTCGGACGTTTAACTGAGGTGAGATCGAAACCGCAAGAGGAACGGAGGACACGAAATGGCTGCCGAATCTGTCGCATCTGGGATTGAGTTTGAATTAAGAAATTCTCTAAATGCACATAACAATCGGGTAGAAATTATCAAGGAGACAATTCTGTGGTTTTAAAATTTCTTCCAGGTTAAATTTTATTCTGTACCTTCCAGTTTTCATTACAAATCTTTGAACCGCTTCAATTTTGTAATGGGGGCTCGTTTATTTTCAAATTTTGTAATGTAAATTTGCGGAATAATACAAATTCAACCCAATATCCGTTTGTACACAACACTATTCGATTCGGATGCGCCTAAATACAATTTAGATTTTTTTCGGGCAAAAAAAAATTAAAATTTTGATCATCTGCGACGCGTAAAAGGAAAGAATCGAGAAAAATAACAAGATTTTAAATAATTTCTGCGAGTGTATTAAAGAAACTGTGGGGTAGACGATCAAAATTAGCTTTCCCAACTCGAAAACTTAATAAAACTCGGATGTGGGTACGTCACTGATGACGACTAAACTTGCCGTACACTGACCCTCATCCTCATGTAATATATAAGTAGAAGTGGATGTGTCTTACATACCTTGATGGCAAAACTCAAGACAACTTGCCTCGGACAAGAGTGCAGATGGCGTCTGTTGGCACCGGGTCTCTTTGATCAGAACCTGCGACAAAGAAAGAAAATATTTTTTAGTCGAGTTGTCATTTGATTTACTGCAGGGCAGAAGAATTTGATATCCGATTGGGTTATTGGTATCCCACAAGTGAAATATCCATGTGAGGGGTAGATAAGCTTAGGGCAAAGCTGTGCACTTGTGTCGTTTGACTGACAGTGGTTGGGAAATTGAGTTAAATGGATACCGTCTTGGCGGATGGTCGGGGACAACTGGTCTCGTTGCGCCCACGGTTGCATTGGTGGTTCTCATATTTTATGAAGGGGTAATTATGGCGGAAATACCAATCGAGAACCGCTTTGAGATCTCGCATTTAGCACGCTTTACTGCACTTTCCCAATCATTGTGTCGCTTCTCTTGAATCGTATTCCTCCCTTCCTCCTCTCCGATACTGACCCCCTCCTATCACACTTGCTATGAGGCTATAAGGCACTCACTCAAGTTCAACCCCCACAATACTGTCTTGACGTCAGTCAACCCTTAGCTCACACCAACGACCGCGAGATGTCGTTCAATGGGAATTTCTACAGTCGAAACAACAGTTAACCCTTTACAGCCTCGTAATAAATTTATCCTGCGGGACTTGGTTTCGTAGTTGCGCATGCGCGACCGTGTCAGAACGAATTTCAATTATTTCGTATGGTTGGCTTCATCTGTTGGTCAAAAAAGTTTGAAATTATTTTCATTCGGTTTGATCAGTTCGAGTATTGGCGGGTGGAATCTTCGGCGTCAGTTTTTAAATTTTTTTTTATTTTTTTATTTTTTATTTTTTCAATTTATTTTTGCTTAGGAGGATTTTCCTAATGAATTTTATGACACTTTTGTGCCATAAACTTGTTGTGTTTTACTTGAGGCCAATCGCCGCCCACTTGTTGTTTGGGCGCTTTCTCATTGGTGGCGTTGGCCTTCACAGACTCCCTTTTGTGTTAAGTTTTGCACGAGGATGTTCTCAACTTCCCACTCGATAGTCGTATACATATACAAGTTTTCGAGGCACGAGCTAATGAGAAGAAACAAATTATGGGGTGGGAAGTATTCATTTTGCTAGTGTGAAATGTTTTACTCTGGAAAAACTTATTAAATATTAAAGAAAATGAAAGCTAGCTTAGGTAGCAGGAAAAATAAAATATGATAATATATTTTTTAAGAAATGGGAGGACAAGAATTAAAAAAAAAAAAAAAGGTAAAAGAAGGTAACAATTCTTTAAGTATGCACAGAGAGTCTTTTAAGTTGTATGAAATGAAATGAACTGTCTGAGGCATGAAATATTACGTACTGAAAAATGTGGCGTAGGAATTTGGTGAGGTGAATTTTAGATTTTTGATTTAGAGTTGTGAAATAAGGTTAAAATTATTTTGTCTGGAGTGAAGTGAAGTTTTCTGTACTACTGTTTGAGAAAAAAAGGTTTTAAAATTTTTTTACGAAATTTAAGAGGAACTTTTTGAGTGTCAATTAATCAATTCAAGTTGGTGCTTATTTGGTATTAGATATTTGTCACAGTTAAGCAAGTTGAATTTTTTTTCAAAGAGTTAAAAAGTGTTGTAAATTTATTACGTTAAAATGAGACAAATTGGCCAACTGTGTTGTTGTGTGTGTTTTGACGGGATTCGCAGAACAATTGGTTGTTGATAAAATAGCAAACAGTTTACTGCTCTTTTGTGTGGTGCTTAACAGGTGTTTAATTTTACTTATTTCTTTGTTATAACAAGCACGCTAATTTTGATACGGATTAATTATTTATGAAACAACTTTGGAGGCGTGTTAATAAAACTTAATTTGTTTATTATTTACTAAACTTGTTTTAGTCAGTGCAAATCTCGATTATTTTAATCATGCATTGATTTATGTTTAAAACAAAAATTTAAATTTTAAAATAGGAACTTTGGAAAAAAGAAACCATTTTGCGGTTTTTTCGACGTTAGTCTGGCTTACTACTTTAAATTCAAACGTGACTGACCAATCAACAAAAATGAGGCGTGTTAAGACGAAGGAAATACCCTAAATGTAACTACTAGTAACAAAAATAAATACTAGAAATACATGGATTTGCATCGTTTCAACGAGATTGGTTTAGATCTTTTAATTTGTACGCGCAATATTTGAATTCCGAAAGGTTTCTCGTTGGGTTACATTTTTGTTTTCCACTTTGTTAACAGGAAATTTATTTTTATTGGTTGTTGTTTGAAAATGTATAAAAGCGAATCAATATCAGATGTCGAGTGAAATCAATCACTAAATGGAATCATTAGAAATAAGGAAGAGAAGTACTGTAACAGATCTAAAATGTAAACAACAAAATGCTTTTTTTTTTAACATTCTGTATGATATAAAATTAATTACGACTTTATTGTCAGATTTTAATGTAAACGCATGTAAACACATAACAAGCAAAATGATTTACATTTTCATATAAATTATTTGTTTGAACCGATTTATTTGATAACTGTTACCTCAACACATGATGTAACTTTAGGAATGATTTTCCAGCAGATAGCAACAGGAACTTTTTTTACAAATGCGTATTTTATTTGATGTGTTTGAAAACTGTTTACACAACAACAACAACAGCATTTAATAATTTAATTGCAAAGAAAGTATTAAAGCAATAAGAAAGTAATAAGCATTTAAAGGAAACGAAAGGGATAAAATAATTTCCTATAATTATTATTGCAATTATTCTGTTGTTATAACGTGCAAAAGTTTTAGTGATTATGTATAGGAATACAAAATCATAAAAGAAATCTGTCTGGTGAGGGCAAGATATTGGAGAAAAAACAAGTTTTGCTTATAGAAATAAGAGGATGTGAATAGAAGATTGTTTTTAATAAATAAAGATTTCTTTTGACTTGATTGTAATAAAATATTTTTTTTTTATAAGGATTTTGATGTGATTTTTTTTTAATTCTAGTAAATTTTAAATAACTCAAAAAAGCTATCTTTATAGACTGGGTTTTGCCAATATTAGGGAATTATGGAACTCTATTTATTTACACGCATTTATAACTTCGTATTTACAGGTTTCAATGTAAAAAATAGGAAATTTAAGTTCAACTTGTAAATGGGTGTACAAATTAAGAGTTCAGCAAAGACTACAGTTTGTGCTCAGTGTCTTCATGCCAAATTCAAACACTAAATTCCATATTTTGCACATGAAAACATAGTCTGTAGTTTTTTATTGCACACACAAGTGAACAGTTTCATTACCTGCTATTATTTCTAAAAAATCATGTATTTGTTGTGTTTATGTGTGCCGCAGATAGGAATTTTTCAGTTTGATTTTGGCATTGTCGTGAAGGGACTTTGATGTTGGTAGTTCCAGGTAGTTTATAAACTTTGAAAATATTATGTAATAACAGGGACTTTAGAGGAACTTCGTTTTTGACCATAACTTTCAGATTTCATTGTTAAAAAGAAGGACATTTACTGGTATAGGTTATACCGCATAGGCTTCAGTACATATAATCCCAACAGAATTTTATTCCTAATTTACTGAGTATACAAACAATAAATACGAACAATTTTCTCAGGCTAACGAACAGATTGTACGAAAACTTTTACATTAGACATCATGATTATTATTTAATGGCCTAATCAATTTCATTTATCAGGCATTCTGCTTATAATTCAATTTTAGTCGCCCACAACTTATTACTTGTAACGTAAAACAACATTCTGATGTTAAATGTAAATAATATTATAGTAGAGCAAAATTTCTAATGGATTTTGTTTTTCAGATTTTATTGAATTTATAAGTCTACAACTAAAATACTTATTGTATCTGCATTTTAAGCATAAACTATAAAATTACATAAGATGTTGAGTGGGGATGGGCAAGCGTGAGTTGAACTTGACTCGTAAATTTTTTATGCCCACGTTCTAGTTTGTGAGGTTACAAGTTTGGAACTAGATATGAATTCTAATTTCTTGTAGAAACACAGGCGTAGTCAGAGCTTTTTCTTTTAAGTCAGATATTTTAAAATAATATTTGTTTAAAGCTCTCTCTTTTTTCAAATAAGGATGTCATGTGTCTTTCAATCCGAAATTTTTAGCACCCAAATTTGGCAAATAGGAACAAGCTAAACTCGATGAATGATGGCGGAAACATGTGCTCTGTATTGATGAAGAACGAATGTCACAAAATAAGAGATACCGAGTGCGAAGAATGAAAAAGATATCTGTCGAGTAAGAATGTTCAATTTACTTTTACTATTTTGCATACATGGAACCATGGGGTTCGTAGCGGAAATATTTAAACTGAAATATTTCAGACAATAAAGCAGTCACGATTTAAGCTCGGAAATTGAACACTTACCAAAGTCGACTGGTGCTTTTTATTTCCTGTGAGAATATCAAGCTATAAAAATAACAACGGCGTTAACACTTCATCCGACTGTTATTTCAAGCCGATTAATTGTAAATTTTATTACCTAAAAGATTTTTATAGCTTAGGAAGAGGTCAGCAGTACGAAGTTCGTAACTTCGATAACCGCCTTTAAAAAATCGATTAGTTTTTTAAACCAATTTTTTTTTTCAATGGCGGATTAATTTAAATATAAAAAGTATTAGAAAAACGTCGGGATTTTATTGCATTTATTGAATTGATATATAGAGTTAATGAAAATTGAAAGTGATTAAATTTATATGCAGCAACTGCGTGTGTGGCTGTGTTTTATTGGTCGGCAGTGGGGTTTGCGCTCTACGTCACATCTCATGTCGGTCCACATCCGTAAGACCTGTTTTGTACCGTGATTTTGTGACGTTTCGATCTAGATCTTCGTCTTGAAATAGTTGTCAATAGGGGCGCTTCGTTCATATTTTTATTTATTTATTTTTTACGGCCATTTTGGAAGTAAAAGGCTGTAAAATTAATGCTTTCATTTGTTCTTTATGGTTTATAAAATTTCCTTTAAAAACGTTTTTATAGGGAGCACGAGTTAAATGGAATTAAATGATTTAAAAATAAAACTTTGTTTGAAAAGGAGGGAAAAGTAAAAATAAATGTAGGTGTTGCTTTATTTTTAATTTTTTTTTTTTTAAATTTGATTTATTTTGTCTAGCCCTGCTTGATTTGTGAAGCTTGTTTTTCTCACGGGTAGAGAGCTTTTCTTTTCGTCGTTTTTTTTATGTTGTTGACGTTATGAACTTTTTGACATTGTCTCCCATATTTTTTGTTAGCACGAAAAATATTGAGTGCAGGCATGGATGGTGAATGGAGAGTTTTCATATTTTTTTTTTGTTAATGTATGAATAGGTATCAAGGGGTTGGCTGAACTGAAAGAAAAAAAGTTTAGTAATATATAATAAGGAGTGAAAAGAAAAAAAGAGGGAGGCAAATAGCAAAAATAAATGCATCAGTTCAAGTTTAGGGGCCTATAGGGTTGAAGGAGGACTCCACCTGGTTCAGAGTGCCTATGGACAATTTTTTTTATTAATAATTTTCTTTTCATCACCTTGTTATTTATGTATTTTTGTGTAGTGCGAGCTCTTGAGAGATCTTCCCCTTTACTTATTGCAAAGACTGAGTTATGACGAGGTGTGATATAGACTTTTTAAGCTTGTGAATGGTTTTTAGGCGGGCAAAAACAGTTAATATGCACTTTGTTATGAGCAGAAGAAGTGTCTTTCTTTTTCTTTCTCACCACCCCTCTATACCTGCTTTTGGATTAACCTGACATCAGCATTATAGTTTCTTTTACCTTGCGCTGTCTCGCGAAGGTAACCGAACCCTCAAGCCACACCGAGCTAATGTTGTCTCATCACAAAGGAGTGCAACCCAAAAGGGAAAAGCATGGTTTCAGGACCTAAGCACAATGTTACAAAGCGTGGGAAGGGACAGAAAAATGAATGTAATGCATCCCTCTTTTTGCCTGGAGACACTATTTTCATTTTGCTCGTTCGTGTGCTTGTATTCATTAAGGTAACTTGTTTGTAGCCCGACACCATCTTATTGTCATGGACCTTGTCGCAGTCGTGTGTCCTTGTGTTTTAATCTGATTGTTTTTGTATAAGTCGACAGAAAGGCAGATCGAGAGAGCTCGATGTGTTCTTTGCTGCTATGACATGGAATGAAAAATGCTCGCTCTCACACGGTGCGCACAGCTATTTTCACGGCCTAGGGGATTTTGGGCGTAGGGCCTATAAGTGAGCGTTGTACGGCGCGATTAAGCTGCAGATTTACGACGAACTTGTTAACATAGTTTCAAATGTGGAGATACTCTTTTGGAATTAAAGTGTGAGGGAATGACTCCCATGACAGCTTCGAGAGAAGTGTCTGTCACAAAAGGGAGCCGGGGAAGATATTTGACAAATGGAATGAATTGAAATAAAATGTGCGCGTTATACCAACGACGAATATATATATATTTTTTAAATTTAAAGATAAGAATTGTGTTTACTGTTTATTATGAGTCAATTTTTTAAAAAAAATATAGAGGGTTTCCCCCTTTATATTTCGTGTTTTAATTTAATTCTAAGGGAAATTGAACCAAACTGATATGGCATGTTGTTCTCGATGTAGGTTGCAGTTAATTTATGTCCCTGTTTTATGCGAATTAAAGTACAGGGTTAAAAAAAAATGTACAAACTGGAATGTTTGGAGGAATAAAAAAAATAATTCACCATTTTTTCGAGGTGGGTTATAAGGAAATAATTATGAGAAATGACCTCACTTTATACACTTGATTTTTGCAAACTTTTGACTAAGTGTATGCACGTGTCGCGTGAGCCTTGAAATGATTTATACACTTTGAAAAATGGCATAAAATTCAGGGGCCTGGGAAATAACAGGTATACGCTCGCGTGAGCTCCTTCAATGGACAGACAATCACGTGATATAAGCGCGGCCGCCATTGGAGGGCTATGGCTGCTACCTGGCTTGTCGATGGCGGGGCGGGAGCCGAGTGGGCGTGGTCAAATCTCTTGGTAAACGCGATCAGTGTTCGCTCGGCAACAGACAGAAGCAAACGTACACGTTAGCACATCGTTAAATGTTTTAATTTTGTTTTTACTTGAACTATATTTTTTGGTATAAAATATTGCTGAAACAAAAAACCCGCCCCGTTTTTGCACGTGCAGACAGCCCAAATGAAAATGAAAGGGGGTCCCTGTGACGGTAAGCGAGATACATGCCTCTGAGCAAGTAGTTGTACGGCTGCAATAATTTTCACACGTCTATAAAGGTTTCAATCATAAAAGTGGCATTTACGGTCGCAATGAGATATGTGGGAAAGTTGTATCTTTTTTAAATCTACACACCTGAATTGAAACGTGACGTAAATATACAGCTGTAGCCTATTTCCATTCGAGAAACAAAGGGGTAACGAGTACAATTAAAACGTTATCTTCATTGCATCATTTAGACATAGTTTTGTTTATATACATTGAGTTTTATATTGGGGAATTAATTTCGGCGAATGGATTATTGTTTACCTGGTTTGTCGATACAGAAATCGACACACCTGATAAAACAACTGAACCTTGAATGTTTTTGAAAAAATTGTAATTCATTGGTCAATGTAATTATAAGGCCGAATGAAAAAATATACAAAGTTTAAGGTTACGATTAGTGGATTTACTTTTTTTTTTTTTTTTTCTTCTTTTTTTTTTTTTTTTTTTTACTTTTTACTTTTTATAGTGTGACTTGCATCTTTGGTTTCTCTGTTTGATTTTTTGACAGTTGAGGCCATAAATTGTAGTTAAACGTTTCAGTTATTTATAAATTTTATTTTGGTTTGGGTAGAAAGAAATAAAGAATGAAATTTTATTTGGTGTGAAGCACAATTTGGCTAATCAAACATGCGAAATAAAGAGTGATTATAAAACGGTTGTAAGTCGTTTGAGTTATATCCAGCGTTTGTTAAATGATGAGCACACAAATTGGGGATCAAACACGGGCGATAGCTGTAGGCAAGCAGTCATTGCGATCTACGTCACATGAAATAAATTGTTATGGAGCTACTAGAAGGCCTATAAAATGACGTGAAAGTGACGCAGTGCTTTCATGAGCTTCGGAAAACACACGTGCCATGAGCGTGTAGTAGTGAGCGAGAGTTTATTTGGAATTGTATACAGTTGAGGAAATGCTTCTTTTTTCAAAACCCAAATGGCGCTTTTGTCACATATAGTTTTTATTAACCCGAGCTCATTCATTTTACACCTTTTATATACATTTTGCGACATCACAAACTGGATTATTTCAATTTAAAAAATATTTTCTTTTCTGAAATATATTCCAAGTTGTATTTTTTTCCCCCTTTTTATATTACAAATGTCATGGACAGGTCGTGACATTAGAAAAAATGGGAGGTCTGCTTCCGAAGAATGATAAGGTCGACTTTGTTTGGATCGCAACCTGAATCTACTCCTAATATACCTTACACTGGGCTTTGTAAATATGTCTAGTTGAAGATGGTATTGTAGCTTCTTTTATAAATGAGGTGGGGTTGTGTGAATTTGGAAGTAGAGCAAAAGATGATGTGACACGATAAGGTAACCAATCTTGTGTCCACGCTGTCTCACATGAAATTTATACAATTTTCTTTTCAAAATTATAACCCACACATGGTTAAAAATGAAGAAATGGGGAATCTTTTGGCTTGGTTTTTTACATTCTCACGATACGACTCGATAAGCCTAAAATGGCTGTGTTGATAAGCAGTTTTCGAGAGTTTTATATGTTCCTGCCATTGGTTAAATGTTGAGCTTGTTTAAAATGCTTAATTTGGATTTTTTTTCGTCTTTCCAACTGACTTTAGGTGCTAAATGACCTCACTTAATTTCCATAAAGTTAATCAGCTAAGTTGTCTCGCTTTTCTAATGTAGACACTGCATATATATAACGAAAGATAAATTTTGTGTGTCCTTAGGGGTCTTGTGACTGATTAGAAAAGAAGCCATATTCTCATTAAAAAGCTTGACGTATGGGCTTTCGAGATTATTCCACAGTGTGATGAATAATGCAACTTGTTTTGGCATACATTACAGTTTTGTTAAATAAAAATATTCGGGAATATTTAAAAGTGGAGGTGTTATTTTTTTTAATGCTGGTTATGTGATACTTTGGATTTTTTTGTGCGTTTGGTGCGAAATGTAACACTAATGTGTGCAGAATTTTGGCTGCGATTTCTTTTCAGGATACAAGAAAATAATAAATTAGATTTTTCTTTTCTGTTTTCATGCTATCAAATTTAGTGGATGGAATTTTAGAATTAAATCCGTTTATTTGAGACTACTGTTCGAGCGTTGTGTGGGATTTTGTTGGCAAATGGTGCGAGGAGAGGCGAAATCGGAGTCGATGTTGGTTTAGTTCTGTCCTCCATTTTTGAGGAGGGGCTTGAGTCTTGCTCTAATTTACTACGGTTTTATACGCTGAAAAGGTGGATTTTATCACGGATTTTAACATTAAAAGGCTTAACAGTGAGGTTTAATTTATGATGGAACGTAAATACGATTTTATTTAAATAAAGCAAACGTTTTGAAAACATGACATTTTCATCGTCAGCGATAGGCCTAAAAAGGAGAAGCCCGCTACCCGTTTCATCTTTACTCTCGGGCGCGCTCACAAGGGAAAATGAAGCAGAAAAAATAATAATAAAAGGTGGAAAAAATAAGGGAAAAGTTATTTTTGCTCTTATTACACGCGATTTAGTGATTAAACTGAAATATATGCGATGATGACCATAATTTAATAAAGGTATTATTCGGACAGCAATAAATAGTAAGTAAATGAAAGGGAGATCCAACCGCGCGTAACGAGTCAACTTAAGCCCAAACAGAAAATGCAAGAGATTTAACTCACCGCAAATCCAGCGGTTAAGCCCCAAATTGTGCGACAAAATTCGAGTTGTGCTCCCTATGGCGAGCTCTGCCGACTAAATGAACGGAATGTCTAAAGCCATTGCTGCTGTTTTGATTTTTATGGACTATGTCATAAAACAATGAATTTGTCGGCGCACATCACTTGCTTCTTCGGTTGGGGGAAAGGAACTTAAAATAAAATAAAAAATTTAAAGGAGGGAAAATCCTTGGTGTTATAGTTTAATTATAATTATAATTATTGTAAATGTATATATAACGAATCAAATGTTGGAACTTTCCACTATTTTGGTTTATAAATGGAAGTTTTGGGGCTGGCCTTGTGTCTTGTTTTCATTTTATTGGCTCAGCTTCTTCGTTTAGATTCAATATATCTGTTTTTATTAATGAGCGGCGTGCTTTGCCAAACCCACTTCAGTTGCAATGTTTTCTCTAAGCAGACAGATTGTTAATTTATAAGTTATATTTGAGGTGTCCTGGCTGTCTATAAAATTCAATCTGTCCACAGTTGCCATTAGACACACGCGCAAGTGCACACTCGAACGCATTTGGATTTTCGCATCTTTTTTTTTCTTCTTTTTTTTTACTTTTATGGATACGTAATATCCTTTTTCTGGATGCTCTACAATATGATCTGTGTTTTGGATATGCTGAATGCATCGAAAGAAGTATTAGGATTCAGTCAAATAAAAATAAACAAATAAAAAATAAAGGGAAAGGAATTGATGTTTGTTGTTGGGTGTTGAAAATGGGCAATGGTTTTTTCCTTCTTTTTTTTTTTTTCTTTCTTTTTTTTTTCCTTCTTTTTTTTCGTTACAGTTTAAAGTGTGTTGCTTCTGTTATAACGTGCAAGTGAGAAAAGCTTTTGTAAAATGTTGGTATATACAGATTTTACGTGCTTTGTTCTTGTGTGGGAATGTGGTGTAAAAAGAACCACATGCAGCGGACCTGAGGGCAACGTCAAAGAATAAGATTCAGAGCATTTTGTGACAGTCGGGGATTGTCTTCTTTATTGGACCATTGGGCAGGGGGTGACTGCCTAACGGCCTAATTTTACTAGTGACAACCCCTCACGTAATGAGAGCAAACTTTGAACCAAACAAAGACCCCTAGGACCACTGGCTATGCAACTTTCTTGAGGCAATTTTGGTCCACTTTAAAAGTTTAGGGCTCAACATTTTTAACGAGTTGTTAAAACATTATTTTACTATTTTTATTTTTAACTTTTTTACTTTTTGGAAGAAATAAAAAAAAATATTGTGTGATGTTGACAGTAAAAGAAAATTGCTCTTTTTGTAATCAGTTTGGATAATTGGGAAAAAGTTTTTTCTTTTTTTGATAGACTCCTTAAGGAATAATTTAAGTCGGAGACAATCTTCTTGGGGATGAATTGAGTATTTTGAGCAATAAAAAAATGTTAGCCATGCACTCGTATTGGCTCGTCTAAAGTATGGTTAAATCGGTGTGTATTGGGCTTGATGGTATAGATTACCGCGTGTAAGGAGAATTAGCATTAGGTGGAATGCAAATGAGAGAAGGTTATATCTGATGTTATAGCCTGGAACGTGAATGATATTTGTGAGTAGGGGAAGAAGGCAAGCCTGAATTTGAAAGCAGCATGCAAATGCATTTGTAATTTGAGGTCTTGTGTGGACAAGGAATGACGAAGTCCTAACATGCTCAGCATTCATTCGAGCGGGCGAAAGAAAAAGCCCGGTAATTTATGAGATTCATCTCGGGAAAGCCAATTGTGTAGTTCTTTCCAATCTAAGATGGTGGGCTGAGAATATGAAAAGTTGTTTCAATCTCGCTGGAATTGTGTGTAGTTGCTGGACTATTACGATAAGGCGTCCAAGACGAGATCTTAATGGAGTCTGTGCATACACTCTGGAGAAAAATGATTCACTTTTCTATCACGATTTTGCTCGAAAGGAATTTAATTGAATGTTTAACAAGGGTTATTTTAATTGTAATGGCCAATTGAGTACACACTGGGAACTGGAATTTCGATGTTTGTATACATTAAGTCAGCAGGCAAGTTTGGTGGGGAAAAAAATTTAAGTCCAAGGCTCAGGTACTGGCTGTGACTCTGATCATCTTTATAATGTTTGGAGAAGCGATTGTGAGGTTTTTATTTATTTTTTTTAATTATCAAATCTTAAGTAAGATTAACTAGGTGACTTTACAAGTTGCTAAAACCAATAATTATCGTTTGGGTTTTTTTTCTTTTTCTTTCTCTTCTCTCACATTGGATCGAATGCTGATTCTAATTTATTTGCTTGTGAGAGGTCTCAATGTGCGGCGATATTGATCAAACGCCCTGCAACCCCTTGATAAGTTGGATTTAAACTCTTCCACCTTGTGCTTGCAACCGAAATGAAGCGTTACCTTGAGCACCTACGAGGCCTGTAACCCACCCTATAAAATTCGAAACCGACTATTTGAAATGATAAACATTAAAATAAAAAAATTCTTCTCGGTCTTTGATTATATGTATTTGACACATTTTTGTAATAGATAATTAACATTCTAATTTTGGGTGTTTTTTTTTTCTTTCTCTTTTTTTTGTATTAGATAAGTAATGATAGGGTTCAGAGACCTGGACAAATACAAGTGAGCAACTAGCAAAACACGTCACGCCCCAACATCCTCTTGAGATGTAAAGGTAGGATAAAATTTTCACTTTATTTTTTCACAAATGGATAAAACGAGGAATTTAATCGAGCAACGGTTGATTGAAAATTAAATTGTTTAAAGCGATGTATAATTTGAGTGTAGTCTTTAATTTTTGAATTTTAAGCTAATTTTATCAAACGATATGGCATGAGGTCAAGGACAGGAAATAAATCCTCGAATATCAAAATATTAGTATTTTTTTTTTAAAATGTTCATTGACTCATTGAGTATATATGTGTATGCGTGTGTGTGTTTATACTTAAAGTTTGTGTATACAGAGTACATCAGCCACGAATGAAACGCTAGCCATATTAAAAACGCTTACACAAGCAAACACGCAGTAAATTGATCTCTACCCGATGTTGTGGGCACACCTGTTGTCATAACCTGAACGTGTATTCAATTTTCAGTGTTAAAAGTTACGTAAACAAATGGGGCAATATAAACAAACAATATATATGGGTTTGATGACAAGCCAAATTAAAAAGAATACGTGCATAAGGTACTTACGAGTTTAGTAGGAGTTCAGTATTAGGCGTGTCAGGTACGGATGACTTGTCTGTACACAACGTGTAGAAGCTGATGAAATGACGTCAGCAAATTTGAACGCTTGCCAACTGCAGCTGATTAATGAGGAAAATATGGAAAAATTAGTTGTCCGATTTTGTCGATGGCACTGAGTTTATCCATTGCTCTGTGGACGAGAAATCGAAAACAATCCAAACATAACTGACATGTTAGGTGTTCGTGTAACTGTGTGTTTCTGTCAAATATCCATTGGAGGAAGTGCGAGTGCCAACAATCGTGGGGGCTATGTTTGGCATTGTAAAACCCCTCTGGCCTCTTTTATGGTGTGCAATGCACTTGGATAATAGTGTTTTATGGCATTAATGAGTGCACTTTTAGAACCCAGTGTAACATGTCATTTGAATCCCACTACAAGGTTTTTTTCTTCTTCTTCTTCTTTACATAGTCTACTCGCTCGCCCCCTTCTTCCTTTCTTTTGCAGCAAATCGCCTTCGTTGCACAATGTTCTTCACCTGCAGAAATGACAAGATTATAAAACGAAGCCGATCCTTGAGGCTAGAAAGATAACACCTATAGGAATATCTATTGTAAAACTCGAATCTTCCCCCTTTCCCTTTTTCCAATATTCTTTTACTAGCTTATTACCCCACGCATTAGATGGGGGAAAAGTTGATGACCGTGATGCAATTGGCTCTTCCCTTGAATCGGATCTTCCCCCATATTCCTTATTGAAAAAGAGTGAAAGTTTTTGCATGTCCGCCCTGTTTTGTTTGGGGTTTAACACCTTTCCCTCAAGCGGTGGACACAACACTCCCCTGTTTTGGAGTGTCCTCTTTCGGTGATTACCCACAGACAGGTGAGGTGAGTGATATTAGCATGCCGTACAGGTGCGTGGTTCCTTGAAGGTTGGAGGAAATGCACCGTCTGGTGAAGAATCGATGACCTAAAGAAATATATCAAAAATTGAATTAGATTTTTTTATTGAGTTTGATATTAAACATTTGCCAAGTTTGCTGTATTTATAAGTATGCAGAGAAGGGGACATAAAGGGTTTTTTGTGTCTAAAAATAATAACCTCATTTATTTTGCTTGTTGCAATTTTTTGTGTATCTATGGTCCAATTATAAGAAGATTCAGTACTTCCCACTAGAATCCTTTAGATCTTTTGTCTTTGTCTTTGTCTATGGCAGTAAATACCGACTTCTTCGTATTTTTATACCATTGTCTTAAAATAGCACACATGTTAAGCTGACCACAATTTTTTTTTCTTAAATTTGTTAAAATTTAAGTAAATTTTTTTTGTGAGAATATTCATCTTGCGATGAAGAGGTTTTGAGTATGAAAAATTTCTTTGCTTTTAATATTGTTTTAAAAAAATGTTGGCAAAGGTGCTATCTTGAGAAAGCATCCCATGAAGTGGCACGTTTTATCAGTCATCCATTTTAAAAATTATTGGATTAAAATGAAATATTGGTGCTCTTATAGCAGGTTCAATTCCCTGAGTAAATATAGCATTTTTTTTCCCTTACTGAATTTATTTTAATCCTATTATATTCATTATCATGTGAAAAAATCTGAATCGATGGCATATTGTATCACACATTTTCATTCTTTCATTCTTATTTTGGTACTAGATACCTAAAATAATTTGACATGTAAAAATAAAATTAAAACTTAAATGAAACAGACTGAGAATTTTATTTATTTATTTTTATTTTTATTTTTATTTTTTTTTGGTAAAATCTGTCTTTTCTTTTTCTTTGAATAGTAGAAGAAAGCTTAAAACCTATGTTTTGAAAACAAAACTTTGTTACCGCTTGCACTCCAGGTAAAGAGAAAAGTGAAAGTTGTAAAAACAAGGAGTTGAATGGGTCTGGACAGGTTGCGCTGCAGGACAACTGTTTTAGCCATTGTCCAGTTCGAGGCGTCTGCCGGGTGTTTGACAATGACAAACGAAAATTGCACAGGTTTTTGCGTAAGGGATGTGCAACAAACTTTCTCAACACATCACTTTTTCTTTCGTTTGCTGCTTTAAACAAGAGACAAACGTCAGCTTCGGCGTTCCTTTTGGCATTTCCCTTTCTTTCTTCAATTCGACGACGTCTCAATTTTCTTGGGCTTGTTCTCTGCTTTACTCCAAATTTGCGGTTTATTGTATTAGCCTCTTGTGGGGTATTTCGATTGAAATTGAGACGGCAAATTAATTTGGCACCACGGAAACCTTTAAATTAGACAAAATTGCTTGTTAGTTGGTTTTGCGACGTTGTCTTTGTGACAAATTTTACAGATGAAGACGCGCGACTTGTGGAAGGTGAGTGTAAGCATTTTTATTACTCATCATGTCGGTTATTTAGAGCACTCTTAAAATGTTTCATGGACGTTCCGACTTTTTTTTATCTTGCCTTTAATTTTTTTTTAATATTTCATTTGTTTTACAACTTCAGAATAGTGCTATTAAAATTTATTGCAATTGTTTATGCGGGACTTTTTTCAAATAATTTTGCGACACTTAAATGTGTTAAAAAAAAAATTGTAGTAGTTGTTGACATTCATGTTAAAGCTCTAATTACGGCATCGCTATTGTATGTAGAATCGTATAAAAAAATTTCCTTGTGTAATTATTTATATAAAAAACAGTTTCGAGGGAAAAGGGAATTCTTGTGTTTTTTATAGTCAACAACAACTAGAGTAAGAGCAATCCATCATTATTCCATTTATCTCTATCTTACGATGTGATGGACGGTTTTTTGAGCACTTTCCAAACCCTCAGGGACACCTGCTGATTGCTCAAATATATGAAAGCATTATCACGTGACCCTGAGGACTACAGGTAAATTCGTTGGAAACGTCAAAAAATTCTTAAGAGATGGCGTGGTTTGAAAGCAAATAGCCAATTAGGATCAATTCTGAGGAATTCGTGACATAAATTTAGTGTTTTTATACTGGTGTACAATATATATTAATTAGTCAGGAGTTGATTTCAAAAAATATTTAATTTTATTTCTTAAAAAAATCTTGCGCTTATTTTATCACATGTTGAAAAATTGTGTTATCGATATCGGTATTGCAATATGCAATGTTTTGACTTGAGACCTGTTGCTTTCGGTTTTCTGAGGTCAGTTGTAATTACAAGTTATCCTGTTTTTTCAATTATATTTACAATTATACATCGAAGGTCTTTCCTTATTTTTTTTAATTTCCTTTTTTTTACATACCATGTTTGGTTATTTTCCTTTTATTCATTTTCCTTTTATTCATTTTTTTGAAAACACTACGAGATGATAATATTTTTAAAAAAAAATAAAATAAATAGTTTTTAAATTTTTTAATGTAACAGCAGCTGGTGTATTGAAAAACGAAGGGATTTGAAATATTTTTATGGTGGTGAGAAAAAGGTTTTATAGACTCGGCCTTGAAAGGAAAAGTGATTGTAATACAATGTTACAAATGAAGAAATTGTGTAGTAGATTTGACACGCGCAAACTAGTCGTTTTCAAAGTGTTTATAGCTGCAACTTAACCTTGCGGGCGGAGAGTGAGAATACGTCACGTTATGAGATGGCCTTTGAGGACTAGCACTTCAAGCACTGCCAAATGCGTGGAATTTGGTTGAACGCATAAAGGAGCCGTTGGGACGCCCCATTTTTATTTAAGGGCCATTTGTTGGCTGGTGGGCAGAGAAATAGATGCGGGTGGTGGTCGCAGGACTATTAAAATGCCGTTAAAATGTTGAAAGAAGGTAGTATAAGGAGTTCTAAGTTGGCATAGTCCCCTCAGTTCATTCAAAGAGTGGCGCTCCGGCCGCTTTCCGAAGCAACTTCACTCCAGTGCTAGTTCTTTTGCTTTCTCTTGGCGCTGTATATTTTTTTTCTTTTTTCTTTTTTTTTTTTTTTTCTTTCTTTCTTTCTTTCCTTCCTTTCCTTGTGTAGGTTCGCCCTCCCTTCCTCCCTCCTCTCCACACCGACGCCGTGACTGCGTCACGCCTCGATCGCTCGCTCCCAGATCTCGAGCTGAACTGAGACATAATCACGTGACCCAGAATCATTTCATATTCTCTCAACTCGCGCCCTCCCCATCTTTTTCCGTCATGAACGATCGCCCCAATTGCCGCGTGCACACTCGGACATCATCAAGTGCTCGCTAAGAGGTGACCAAGTTTGCGTGCCTTGTCTCCGCCTCCCTACGAATGTGAGAGACATGCCTGACACGCCGTGCTGAGCTACGGGAGCGTGGTCGTGCCCGTACTGCTTTCACTAACGATCGAGGGAAGACGCACTCTCTCGGCTAGCGATCGATGCTCATCGCCTACTCCCATAAGGCAATAGTAGCAGATATTGCAGCCAGCACTCTACTATAGGCCAGCCGCGTGCGCCGCCGCCTGCCCTCCCCATTCATCGCACAACGAGTTAGGCCTATTTGTTGGAGTCAAACCTGCCAAACTGCGAGTGACGATGTGTTGAGTTCATCCGGCCAGGTAATTTAGCCACGTGCAAAGCAACAGTTCTAGGCACACACATAACATAGACAACTAACACAATAGACGTAAACGCACTACGCACACTGAAACGGGGCTTTTCCTTTCGAAGGTGGCAAACCTTGGTGGAATCCTCGGCGGCGTGATCGAGATCTAGTGGCAGTCAGTGGCGTCAGTCGAGGCCGGCATGAGGTTGCGAGAGTGTGGCTCCGTGCTCACGACGGCCTCGCCAGCTTGAGATTGGCGGACGGTAGGATGTTACCGCTTTTGAAAATTGTCCGCCACAAGTCGTGTAAAAACTAGAAGAGAATTATAAAATAAGAAGACGTGCAGAAAGATAGACAGAAAGAGAAAAAAAGAAAAGTAGAGAAAGAGGAAGGCTCATAAGCATTATAATTTATTCAAAGCGTATCTCGATGCGATTGGCTGATGGTGACATGTGATATGTGATTGGTTGATATTGTTTACATGTCAAGACAGCCGATATTTTGTGACCATTACTATAAGGATCCATTTGCTACGAGGTATAAAAGATTCCGTTTTAGTGTCGGCAAGAAATATGGTGTAAAATGAGTTCAAATTTTATAGACAGTATGTTACCTAAGTATCAGTCTGAATCAGGAGCCGTCGTGAATTATAGTCCGCACCAGCCGAGGATGTATCCCTACGTGACTGTCCCCCATCAAACGAGCGTTTCATCGGCCACTTGTGTTCCCTATTGCTCCAATCCCGCCGAACTAGGCAAGTCGTGTCGTTACTCGAACGAAAACAGTTCAGAAGCGGCAGCGGCTGCGGCCGCTGCGGCAGCCAATTACTCTATCAACCTGCAAAATTGCGCGGCCTCGGCCACCAGCATGGTGTCCCCCTCGCAATTCTACCACCACGCCGGAGCCGAGGCTAACTCATTGAACTCATGCTCCCAACCGGTTAACAACCCGGCACCGGACATACCTCGCTACCCGTGGATGTCCATCACAGGTAAGAACTTCATTCGTACTCTTTAAAAACTTTTTAAACACGCACATTATCTATATAAGAGTTTTCGTCTGTGGCATGCACGTGTTTCACCTTTTCCTCCTCCCTCCCTTCCATACCCGCCACTTCAATACATTCTCCCATCTCCTCCCACCTCGTGGTCATCAGGCGCGAAACAACAACCGTCTCCAACGACTCTTTCCACCGGTGACAAGTCTTGACAACCGAAAGAAAGCAATCGTTCAAACTCGATCGGTCCATCTGACGAAATGTCATTTGGCCTGTTCAATGGAGCAAAGCAAAACGTCGAGCGAGACGAGGCGAGGCGAGGGGGCAGGGCAACCAACTACTGAGCGACTTGACTCGACTCGACTTGTTACCATCACACTACTTGCATGGCGTTCTCAACGTTGGCTTCTCTGCGCCCCACAACGCTCATTAAATTAAGCGTAATCAATGAATAACTCGAAAGCGTAAGACGAGCGATGTAAATTTTGTTTTATCTTCCATGGCCGGTAATAAATTAAACTCTCGCCTTCCGTGGCACGCGGATTGTTTGTGGGGCCATAGTGAGGACGGTAGCGTAACAAGTTTAATGTTGACACGCGTTGCTAACAGTGCATAAAGAAATTATCACGGAGAATATTTCTACTTGCAACCTAGTGGTGAGACCCAGCGAGTGCTGGGCGCGCTTGGAAATGTGATTCCGCACTGAGAACAAGACACGTGGTTTCTGTGGCACATGGCTTCCCTCCATAAAACTAGGGCTAGAAAAACGATAGGATAAAATGGGCTTGAACTGTGTTCGGGGGGTGAATTCCCCTTCTCTCCCTCACGCATTAATGCTCTATCCTTCCCTAATGTCGAATGACATCATCGAGCAGCACGTGCACTAGTCTAAGCATGGGTTTATTCCATTTGACAACGTGCTGCTGGCACAAGTTTGCCGTCTCTGAACGCTTTATGACGCGCATAAAAAGAGAAAGAATGCTCGTTATTGTCCATAAAGCGACTCCTTAGTAATTACCTTCGTCTGATATTTAACATCCATAAAAATTGAGGAATACGTAATCGGTCATTGGCATAGAAACAGTATAAAACCGTAAGCACTTGGGATAAAACGCACAGAGCAGATGGGAGACTCAGACACATCTCACCGTGCTGATGGCAAAGACAGCGGCAAATGGGCCAAGCTGGGCGGCATGGCCTAGCGGACCCGCGTGCTAGTTTTTCGCCTTTTTTGTGTGCGCTTTTCAAAGAAAAGGATAGTGAGGAAGGAAAAATTTGGATAAAAACGTGTTTAAAAAAAGTATGGCCGAGTACAGGTACAGAAAAAATAATGATTTATTTTGTGTCGTCATTGGATTAATTTAGATTGGGTGATGGCTATTGTTAAATTGTCATCAGATAAGGATTTGTAGGTTTATAACCGTGTAAGAGCACTCGGATGAATTAAAATAATGTTTAAGGAAATTATTTTTATGACTTGATTACAACCTCATCATTAGTTTATGACCAAATCGTGTTAGATGATTGTTTATACAAACGTAAAAGGAGACTATAAAGATTCATAACTGACTAGAGACTGTGAAGAAAATGGAAATTTGTGTCTTTTGTTTTTTTATTTGATTAGGAAATTTAATTTATTGATTTGTTTTGACGAGGAAATTGTATTTAGATTTTGCTTGTTTCTCAACTTTTAATGTCCCGTAGGAAACTTTTACTATTTTGGCACTTTGACAAGGAAGAAATCGAAAAATCGGAAAGATTTCGATTTTGAATAGAAAATTGATATTTTAAAGCAGGTTATAATTTTTATTTATTAAGGAATTAATTCAAACGATACTTAACCATCGGTAACCACATTTTCGTGCCATTAAATCAATTAGGTGTGTCCATTTTAAATATTTTTTTTTTGAGAGTTTTTTAAGATTCCATTACGAAGTAACAAGTAGGTCAATTAGGTCGAGTATCATTAATTTAATGTCCATACCATTAATGTACTCTACTGCACCGGGATTCATTTGATTTAACAGTGCAAATTTAAGCTTTATAAAAAGAACGTTCGTTTGATTTATAAGGGAAAAGTCTCGAAGGCAATTGAGTCGTATTGTGCTACCATCTAGTGTTAAACGGGTGAATAGAAGTTAAAAAGTTTGACTAGTTTCTAACGTCGGTTACTCATTTTGATCGCACGCGTGCACGTGTTGGGGATGTGGGTAACTAACTGAAAGGGTGGGAGGGTGGTCCACTAAGCCCGCCCCTATACATTATGCCTCTTTTCGCTTCTCTTGCAAACAGTCGGTTAATTAGCAACGGAAGTGATGTAAACAATTTATTTATTTATTTATTTGTTTTTTGAATTCTTGTTTGCTAAAATCTCTTCTCATTGGTTTGCTGCAATGGCGCCAAAGGAGTGAACGTAATGAGAGAGAAAAAAATTCAAAATATTTCGACGTCACTACCATAGCTGCATGACGTTCGCAGGAAGTGACGTGAACCACCCAACCACACACTATAAACTGTCGGTTGCCATTTTGAAAAAGGCGGATCCACGTCTGCAGATCCCGCCCATTGCGGCGTGTTTGGGGTTCCTGAATCTCATTAGCTGGCTATTTTCTTTCCTCCTCGTTCGTTTCTTGTCCTCTAGAGCTCTCGTAATGTAAAGGAAACATTTTTAAGAGAGAAAACAAGAGAATGTGCTATATTTGACATGTTTGAGGGGTAATGGAATAAAGCAGTGTTAAATTGTGATATTTACAATTGCTTCAATGCAATGTAATGTAGGTAAGGTAAAGAAAAATTGTTTGATATTTTTGGAATAGTAATTTCTGTGTTAAAATTTATTAAAAATATAAATGTAAATTTCATACATACATGCGTATGCATGTATAATACACAATTTTAATTCAAGTGAGGCAAAAAGTATTGCGAGGTGGAAAGAAACTGTGATGTGTTCTCTCGAGTGAGGTACGTTGTTGTATATGGTTTCCAAGCGCGTGAAATGGACGCAGGTGGTAAGTTTCTGGAAATAAATTTTGTAGTTATTTAGGAAATGTCTGTCTCTAGGGTTTTCAAAAGTTTAAATTTTATTTTTTTATATATTGTTAGTTTTTGTTTGTAATTTTGTTTTTTACTCTGGGAAAAAGATATATATAAATTTAAATTGGCTGCTTCTGTAAGGAAGGAAGTGTAGATTATTCGTGTTTAATTAAAATAACTGTTATTTTTTGTTACATGCCTATATATATATAGCGCTGTTTTTTCCCTTCGCATGTTTTCCTTGTAATTTGATAGATTTTGTTTTGTAGAGCGATGTTGTATATTGTAAATGTTTGATTGTTGATGTTGTTGTTTTTCAATTAATAAATGTAACGAAATCAACCGTCATGTTATAGTATGATGTGGCGTTTAAATGGAACGAGAAATGTGATTTGTTTCTGCTCCAAATGAATGTAAAAAGAAAGGTGGCATCCGCCATTTTTGCCGTTTCGCTATGAGCAGATAATCTTTGAAAATTTTGATGTGATGATGTTGTAATGCGTTGTAAAAGCCGTGTCTTAATAAGCTGAAGTCGCGATTAAAAGTTCGTCAGGGGAATCTCGTTTCTCCATGAAAATACCGTGTTATGATAATAAAGGCTCAGGTAAATAAGTCTCCTGATGCCAGCAGTTATCATCAGTCAACGGCTCGCAAAATGGCCTCCACCGCTCGTTCCTCCTCCCAACATGGCTAGCATGGCGGAGCTCGCTGCAAAGGTTTTGTTTTCACTCACTTCGCTTATGAAAAAACAAACAAAATTTATTGCGTTACATTTGGCGACAAAATTGAAAACCTAATTCAATCAATTAAACTTAATTAAATTGGTCTAAATGAAAAATGAGGAGAGATAGGGGGTTCGTGTGATGAGTGAGAGAAATCGGTCATGTATGCAGTTGGTGAAAAAGGAAAACAAAAAAAGATAACGTAAAATGTATGCGGTGGGAGTGTGGAACAGTAGCCAGTCGTACATATAAATTTGCCCATGGCCACTGAAAGTAATGTGGGAAGCCACTTGGGAATAAGATTTTGGTAACTTCCATTATTTTTCTAGATAGTGGCTCGTGATCACCCGCTAGAGAATTGGGGCGAAAAGCAAGCGCAACTTATCAATAAAGTCAGTCTTGATTACACTCCACCTAGATGCAAGATTTACCCATTAGAAAAACGACTCATTTGGGCATTTGTGTGAAAAATAAGTAAGAGTTAAACGAGAGAAAAAAAAGTTAGTACGGGAACTTTTTCTTTCATCTTTTTTGTACCCTCTGCAGAAATAAATCAACAAGTTTTAATAGATAAAAAAAAGAAGTAATTACAACACAAAATTGAAAATAAAAATTAATTTCGGTATTTTTTTTATTTTTATTTTTTTTATTTTTCAACTTTAATTGGGGAAGGGGATGGGTGAGTATGGTTTAATTACGCGTAAGGTCAGTTAACGCTAATGGTGATGTAAAAATGGCCTTTAGCAAATGCTTTTGTACGTTTCATGTATTTAGGGCAATCATTTTGATGGTTTCATTCATAAACTGGAGCTTCCTTCTAGCACATGTTCACCACGTGGACCGACATAGTACGGTTTGTAGTAAAATGTGCGGGTAATCCCAGTGTCCCTTCGCTTGACTGCCAGTTGCCCCTCTTGTTCAACGTTATGGTGGTGCTAACAACTCCAGGGTATCAGCAATAAACGTTTGATGGGCTATTTCCCTTTAATATTCCTGTAACATAGAGTCAACGCTAGTCTAGCCAAATTGGCATTTACTGAAAAGTTACGACGTTTATCACGGCATTTTATCAAGTGGAAACTAAACTGCTACCATGGGGTGATCTTACCGTTTAGAGATCTATTTAGTGTGTGTGAGCGCCCGAATTATTCATTAATAATTTTACCCAAGCTCTGTTTTAAGAAGGTGAAATTTTTACCCTCTCGCTTTTATAGAGACTTGAATAAGTTTACGAGTCGGATTTATGAGGCAACAAACTTTTATTATATTAATGGTCTCGTGTTTTCAAGACTCGGATATGGATGTTTATTGCAGCTAACTCAAGTTTTAAATTAATAACGGGATTTTTTTTTTTTTTTTAGTATTTGCGGTTTTTTTCCTATTTTTTTTTGGTAATATTTCCACGTAGGGAGTGATCAGTTGTATTTTAAACTCGTATCTCTATCTGCCATCTTCCAATCAAAGTTTCTGAGTGTGCAAGAAGCTTGTTAGGCCTTTGCCTGTTTTCTCTCATTATTTTTTATTTTATTTTGGGGAGGAGGCCCCTTATCTACGTCTTTGTCCCAAAAAATCGGAAGCATGCGACCTGCACCACTAGTAGGCAGGCATTTTTATCAAGTACGATCTTATGCACTGCTTGATTGTAAATTTTTCACACTGGCTCTCCCTTCACCTACCTGCCATGTCAAAGTTTTAGTTTATAGGACCCTGCATACAAATGTATCTTGTGAAGCCACTCGAGTGCAGCGTTTTAACACGAGGGGATGTGTAAGAGGGAAAAGAAGAAGAGAAGAAAAAAAATGAGAAAATGTTGCCACGTGCTATGAATGAATACTTAACATACATGTGGTCTATTGACCATCAATCATGCGATTGATAAGCGTAGATTTGTTTTGATTGGAATGAAATAAATGGTTTCCGCTGCAATGGGAATTACAAAACAGAAAATTGTTGCTTGTTATTTATTTGTTAGGTTAAAGCTTGTGTAAATCTCGATTATGCTACTGTATACTTATTTAAATGATATGAATTATTATGATGTGGATGAAGGAATATCACTCACCGTCCTGTGTCCAGCTGCTTATTTTGCGTTCACGCGTGACTGATGTACATGACGTTTAGGAAACCAGAACACACGTGGAGACGCTTTTTCCTTTCTTCTATTTTTTTTTTCCTCGTAACAAATTTTCCTGCTGTATAATCCAAATACATTTTTAAAATGCGATATCCGGAAAGTGGGAAAAAAAGAAAAATAGAGATACGCACTGGTGTGCAGTTGAAGGTAAACAGAGGAGAGAATAGTGAAAGTGCAGAGGGGGGAAAAAAGGAAAGTGTGGGTTGAAGGGTGTGTAATTACGCAAGTGTTAGCAAATTTTTATTTTGTAATGCTTTCGGGTGTTTTCTCTCTTCTTTTGTCTTGGCTGCAATTGAAAGAGGGTTTCCCCTGATAATTTTATGGTGTCAATTGGCCATGCCCGTGGCAAGAAGTCACCTCGGTCTTATTACAAGAGCAAGCCACAGGATCGCTTGGAAGAAAGTCGTCTAAGGCTCTCCCGCAGGACAAACTGCCCACCCCGTGCATTTTACAACCCGACTCAATGGCTGTGCTTGTAAAATAAATCCTTGCCTACACTCTCCCTCGTCTCACCTCTTGCACTCCCTCGTCACTTTTCAACACCTATTGTCTCTCCATCCTACGACCAAGGACGACTGTTAATGCGTTACGTCACACTAACGAGGAAGGAAAGACTTGAGCGTTATTGCTACAAGGATTTCTTCTTGCTTCCTGTAATTTTTCTGTCAAAAGTCTACTGACAAAAGCAATATTTCTTTTTATTTCCGTTTATTTCTTCATTTAGTGCGCCCTAATTGATTTAGATGACGTGTTTGACAATTTAAGAATTTATGGGTTATTTTAATTTTATTTTTTTTTGTTTTTTTTGTTTACTCAAATTGAGTTCATTCCGGAATTAAGGAAACATGAACTTGTCTATGAACATTACTATTGACTGTCACGGAAAACAGATGCGTCTTTTTAAGCGTGGTTCCTTATTAGTTTTGTCAGTAGCGATTTAGGCAATCGTTTCGGATGTTTACGTTAAATTTAAAAAATAAAGACACTACAGTAGGAGATTTTGGAATTCCTCATTTCGCTGTTGAAAGCTTTGCCATCCTGATTACGGTTTAATTGTAGCATTGATGGATTGCTTCAAAATATAATTTTTTAATCATTTCCGATAATTGTCCAGGAAAGTAGTTAATAAATAACAGCACGGGAGCAACTGAAATGTAATTTATTTTTGAAAAAAGGTTAGTTTATTTAGTCAAACGTGTCACGTATGTTATTGCCCCCGCATTGGATTAAAGGCGAAATTCGCTCGATTATGAAGTCTTAATTTAAGGAAAATTAGACTCGATTTAATAGTAAAAGGGCCATTTGTATGACTGAATTCAGTAGGTTTTAGTTGGTGGAATTTTTCTAGAGAGAGATGGTGACAATGTAATTTCTAGCACTTAATTGAACCTTCTTGATGTCTCAGTCTTATAGGTGTAGAGGGACTGACGGTCTTGATGATATAGAGAGAAAAAAGAAAGAATAAAAATCATTTTTACTAGTTGGTGAGGGAGGGAAAAAAAGAAAGATTGGACTTCGTGACGGTATTGCATCTGAAATTGGCAGCTTGGAGTTTCCTCTGACTTTTTTGATTGTACCACCACCCAAGGGGCCATGGACTTCTCCCCAATCAGGAGGAGAACTCACACCGACTGGAATGGCAAGACCCAGCGTGAGTTGAATCGTCCGCAGGATTGGATGAAGAGAAGACGGCCTTGGTGTGCTAGCTTTGTCAAAACCAATTACCCCCATGGTCAACTGACGCCACAGTAATTAGCTTGCATCCACCAGTCCTCTTCCCCTGTGATGAGACAATTTTTACTTCTTTTTTCAGCTTTTTTTTACCTTTTCTTTTCTTTTTGAAAGGAATAATGTTGGTTGGTTTTTTTTGTTTTTACAAAAAAAAATTGCAATTTTTCGAAATGGACTGAAAGAAATTGTGTAAGCGAGGAACAATTTTTTTGCTGGTATAGGAAAAGAAGAAAAAAGTGAGAAATCATATTTATGCAAATTACATGCATATAGAGATACATTTTACAATGCAGTTACATTTTTTTCAAAAAATTGGGTACAGGGAGAGGGGAGATGGTACAAGGCTTCTAACTAGCTACTGTTAAGTAGCAAAAATTTCATAGTAATAACACTACATGGCATAACCATACACTCATGCTGGATCATATTATTTTTGAGAGAAAAAATAGCAGGTCAATTGTTTTCCTAGTAAGTTGGGTTTTTGCATCAAAAAGTAGATTTTGTTCTTTCACACAGTAAGGTCGTAGTATAAACAGGGGTTAACAATTGCAATGTTGGGCACATTGGGACAGCATCTTATTCAATCTGATACTGACTTGTTGTCATCACTTCTTACTGACCAACCACTCTACCAATATCAAGAACTTACTAAGTCAAGAAATGAATCTCTTACTGATAAATGATTGACTCTTAGGACAGTTAACAATGTTATTATGCCAGAAGCTTATAGCCATTGCCTAAAGGTTAACCAGGATGTGCTAAGAGATGAGGAAGGCAAGCAGGGACTACAAAAGTAATCACAGGCACATCAGGAAAAATGTATTTGTAGCAAAAAGAAAACCAGAGACAATAATGTCTTAAAAAATAACATTTCAATTTTCACAGATTTGTTAAGTTGAAACTTCTTTATTCTTATGTTTGTTTAGTACCAATTTCCTAGTCTGTGCGTTATTGAACTTTGAATTCTTATGCATTTGCCGCCGTCTACTATTGAAACATACTCTTTCTTTCCCTAAAGTCTTCTAGTTTCAGTCAATTAATTAAATTCTATTGTTGTTCCAATGTGCTCCATGCTTGTCCCAATGTGCTCCAACCATGGGGTAGATTGGGACAGTTTACACACATCTAGTGAATCATGTCTAATTTTTTCTGGTTACAGTTTAAGACTTGTAAATCTTTTTGAAGTTAGAGGAAGGTGATGTCCACTAAAAACCAAAACCACAAATTTTAGAGAAAATTTTTCTACGAATTAAACATGAAACCATGAAAACTATCCCACTCTCTCTCTCTCTCTTTCTCCTACTGAATATAGAAAAATTTGCAAATATAGTTCTCTTTTAAAATGAAACGGAAAAATTGTTAAGAATTTTAAACGGAATTGCAGTGTTGATGTGAGGAAAAAGTTGTTCAATTTTAAGCTCTTTAGAGCGCTATATATAGATTTGTTTGAGAATGTTGGTAGGCGTCATCTCTCTTTAGCTAAACGAGGTATGAAGAATGGGTGCAGCCAGGAGAGGTCCCAAAGGGCTGAAAGCAATCGATAAGACAAAAGATCAATAAATATGAGCGTTGCAATATTCTGTATACATAAAAGCTTGGGCTTGACGAGATCACGAATAGCTGAGGCTTGAAAACAAACTTAGTTGGACTGTAAATGTGGCCTGTTCGAGTGCAGCCTCGGCCATTTTTTTCCCTTTTTGCCTACATTTACTGTTATCTGAGATATGTAGCCGGGTTGCATCTGTTCTCTGGAGAATAGCCAGAAACGGGAGCAGAAAGACAAAACAAGCAAACATCTTTTGACTCTGACCTTCCAATGAGACGGAAAGTTGCATTTATTATAGCATTTTAGATGAGATAAGATAAACAAAAAGGGTTGTACTTTGCTTAATTCACTAGATGAAATTGGCTAGTTTTGTAAATTTAGTTTAAAAGAAAAGAAGAAAAAACTTTATTTTAATATAAATTTGAAGTCTGAAAGTGAAAATATTGACTTTTATTGCATTTTCTTTTCATTTTCTAAATATAGTTTGTTAATTTTTTTTTTGTCAACATTAAAAGTCGATAAATTGATTTTTGCTGGTGTAAATGAACTTGCGATTTGAAAGTTAAGGGGTTGTTATCATAATTTCCGAGCTTATTTTGAAGTATAATGCGTATGGTAATAGATGTTTGGCGCAGTTGCTCACTTTATTTCGTAGCACATATTCACCTAGAGCAAAGCACGGTTTTTATTAGATTTCTCTTTAGTTTTAACCGCCCCGTATTATATTAGTTGTGGCCTTTTTTTCTCTTTTTTTTTCTGGTGAGCAAGTTTGCTTTATTCGTTCTTTCGCACCTCATTTTCTTCGCATTGTGATCACAGAAGCGGAAATACAGCAAAGGCGACATGAATTACTTAAAAGTTAAACAACTTGTGAATTTTAATACGTAAACTGTATTAATGAACAAAAAAAGTTGCAAAGAAACTTTTTTGTTTTGTTTTGCCGACGCAAGTACGCAGTGGCGGGAACTGTATTAAAGAAGAATAAAATTTAAATTCTGTCATGTAAACTGTTTTAGTGGTTTTTAAATGACATATTCAACTTGTGAATATTCGTATGTAAAATGTGTGTCGTAAATAGCAGTACGGGCCGTTGAAATGTAAATTTATAAGTGCCATTTTTAAAAGAAGGAGGAAGGAAGGGCAAAAAAACGAAGCAAGTTTGCCATTTATAGTGCACGCGTGAGTGGCTCGAGGGCCAAGTGTCTAGCATGGGTTGACCAATTTAGCAAAGCACATCAATGCGCAATACAAGTTGGAAAATTGGATCATTAAATTAGTCAGTATGGCTCGGTGTAATGTTATATGGCCAGTTTATTAGGCAGAGCATAGTGTGAATGGAAACCGCAAGAACAAGTCATTGACCAGCGTTTGTCAAGAGCTTTTAAGAATCAATTGGAAAGCTGCATGCAGATTTTCATTTTTCGAATGATCCGATAAGTGAAGCTTGTGAGTTATGCAAATGGAGAGCAGTTTTGTTCCTTTGATTTGATAGTGGAGTTCGTCTCGGTCTTCCATTAAGAGAATATTAGCTTCGTTTTGGGTCCAGCGAGACCGCTTTTCTCATCCATGCTGGCAACTGAATCCCAGAGAGTTTGCTCTTAAACACTTTTCATGAGTACCGACGGAGAAATTAAGCCGGTTAAACTCGTAGAAAATCTGGCTTCTAAGTACGTTGTTAGTGTCAGAAACTGCCACATTAGTTGAACGTTATTTTGCATCAACAGCCCGAGTAACTACATCAACATGCGAAATGCATCTCTACTTGGAATGATGTTAGCTTGTCAATTAAAAGTCATCCAGGACTAATTTCAAGCACGTATTTTCGGGAGGAAGAAAAAAATTCTAGGCCAATGATTTGTACATTTCTGGCATTTTTTTCTGTTGACTTGTATTAATATTTTATGACTGTGTAAAATGACAGTAGCTATTTACGATGATAATTAATCTTGATAAACTGGCTTTTCGTGAACAGGTGGGATCACGTTCTTCCTGAACCCATTTTTTGATGCTTTCTGCTTTCCACCTGACAGACATACGACTGACTTAACAGTATTAATGTGACTGCATGGGGCTCTGTAAATCTAGACTTGAGCAAAGGACTTCCTCGAGGACTTAGATTGTGCCGATTGATTAGATTAATAAGCATTTAGAAAGATGTAATGTTTTGAAGGTTAAATAATTATCTAATTAAAGTATTAGCTAAGGTTTATAATTTATATCTTAAAGAGGAAATGTGATTTTTATTTCTGATCTATTCAAATCTGAAGGAGAAAATTTGGAAATTAGATTTGTTGTTTAAAGCAGTTTCGTCTTGGAAGCATTTTTCCAATTTATTTTATTTTTTTTGGTAGGTAACTTTTTTTTCGCTCTCTTTCTTTGTAGTACTGTATGAGTTTCCCTGATGGGTTGTTACATAGATTTGGATTCAGCAGCTTTGTACGAGCCAACGAATTTAAAAGTTGACTCGTATGAGAGGGGCGACTAAACATGTGAGGTGTCTGTGGAAGTTTCCAGTAAATTGAAGCTCAGTTCAATATTGTTTTCTCGCTTCTTGCAAGCTGTAGTTGCTTGAGGGAGAGTGCAAAACAGATAGTAAAGCAGGACAAAAGCTATTATACGTTTCTATATAGATATAAGGAATGGTAGGAAATGGAATCTGAGCTGATTTCCTTTTTCAACCAATGTAAAAGTGAATTTTCATAAGTCACTCGAGGAGTTTTATCTTTTTCTGACAGAGTTGAAATTTTCGGTGTATACCTATTTCAGCATTGTAGAATATAATAGCATGTGCATGTTCGCTAAGGCATTTGTGAGCATTCAATTCCCCTGTTTTACCATGCGTACACGCTGCAAGAGATAATGTATACAAAGGCTTACAGAACACGCGTTGCCATTGTGTACAAGCAAAGAGATAAAAAGTAAGAAGAAAAAAGAAAAAAAACGTTTTTTTATTTTATAAATAATAATAAAAAAAAACAGGTGCTTGTGAAATCATGGAATACACATTTATAAATAGGAAAAATATATACGATATGTACTATATATTCATACACATAAAGGCAGTTAGAAGGGAATTCTCAAAGTTTTCTTTGTCGATATATATGTTAGATTTGAATAGATTTGAGGTTAGAATTTTTGTATAATATGAAAGAAGTTACTAGGTTATTTGCTGGGTTTAACAGAATGAATGTGACACTGGGGCAGATATAATGAGAAAGAAATGTTTTCATGATCTAATCAGATAGGCGGGTCAGGTTGTAGCCAACATATATTGCACCGCCTTCTGATGAATTTAGGAGTGAAACACAGTTAGAAATGCTTCTTCTCTCTGTTGGATTTCAGAGTGTGCCACCTTTGATCGTAAATTGCATCAGGGTGCATGTCCAGTGCGGTCGAATGAAATGAGAGTTCCTTGCAAGTTGAGAGTTAAGACAGCTGAGAGGCTTCATTGGATTTATGAAGCTGCCTTCATTGCACTCTCCACGAAACGACCTCCAGTACTTGGTGGAAAAATTTGCTACAAATCAAAGTGCATTATGAAACTTTTGTCTATTCTTCTCACCAAGCATGTTATGGGGAAAAAAGAAGTATATACGCACATAGGAGAGAACACGAAGACGAGACATTTACTGCACGCCATTACTAAAAGTGATTCTTAGAATAAAGTGTAGATGTGCACGGTGTATATATATATATATATATGTAAAGAACAAAACGAAGAAAAATAACTTTAGTTGCTACGTTCAATTTTTTTTATTCTTTTTTTGGGTGCAGTTGTAGTATTTATATGTTTTTTTTTGGTCCAAGCAATGAATTGCGCAGAAGTGTGTAAATGCTTGTAGACTTTTGTGTTTGTGCACTCCGTGTTAAATATTTCACTGTTGTTTGTGCACAATATGGCTTTGAAAATGAGATTTAGATGGCATAATAAATTATAATTGTTGTCTGTAGGGTAGAGATATGGTATAGACTTTCCTGTATTGAGCGAAAAAGTTGATATAACTCAAGTGAATAGTCAGTGGATCAGCAAAAAATCTTTTCTGGTCTCCTGTTCGTGGCAATGACAGTATTAAATTCAAGTAACGCAGTAAAAATAAATAAATAAAAATATAGAGAGAAAAATTGACTTAAAAAATGAATTGGAAAGGGTTTTTTTAGCATGCATAATGGCACAGCTGCAGGAAAATATTGAATATTTTTGTTCGAATCAAAATATGTTTGAATTATTTGTTTTATTTGATATTGAACAATTCAGTAATGATGATTAGAAAAAAAATGAAATTGGCTGCAAATCAGAATTAGAAAGGGTTGATGCTGAATATTTTAAAGCTTATTTAAATTTCACTTCTCAAAGTGACATGAGAAATCGCAAGTTGAGCACATCAAGGGAAAAAAGTACTGGTCTCATCTTGAAATTGCATTTCAGCCATGCGTGTTATGCTTGTTCTGCTGGAAGAGCTTTTAATTTTTTTTGTAATGCATAAAAGTAATTTGTCAGAAGAAAAGTTGGAGAGAGAACATTATTACGCATATACCCCCCTTTCGTATTGATGAGTCCTGCATTAAACTTTTTTTTTTTATTATGTTGAACTAAGCAAGTATACATAACATTTCCAATTAAAAGCAAAAATACATTAGGCAGCTGAAATGAAAGTCGTAACCTTTTTCAAAACGTAGGTATTATTTTTTAAAAGAATAATTACATTAAATTTTGGGGTTGGCTCCTACTTAAAGCAATTAAAATGCAAAAACCAAGCGTGCACTTTCATGTAATTATTAATAAATATATTAAATTCTATGGTGGGAGCGTGTTACATGCGACAAGATGAATGTTGGTGGGGAAGAGGGGATAGGGGCGAGGGACTAACGAATACGATCGCATTTTAGTGGCGTATAACTCATCATTTTATTTTATTTTTTCTTACTTTTTTATTTCGTAAGAAAATCAGGAAGTTTATATAAGTCCTTTATTTAAGGGGTTGGACGCAATTGTTTGTTTTTCAGCTGTGAAAAAGAAAAATAATGATAAATCAATCGGGATAGAATTTTATTTTTGAAATCATTTGTTGGCGAGTGCGAAATTTCCTAAGAGAGCGGCTTGGGAATTTGGTGTGCACTTTATACTTATACGTCGTTTTGCTTTTTGTTTGACGTGTTTATGGGCTAGTCAATAATAAAGAAAAAGAAACAGTATAACTACTCTGCAGAAAGGCAATCATCTTTGGATGGAAATAACGGAAATGTGAAAAATGTTAGTACGCTCTGCATGTGTCCTCGTGGTGCAAACATTCATTACTTTTAAGATGGACCCACAAAAGAATTTATTAAATGATTTTTTTAATACAAAACAAAATTTCAGTAATCCAGCAAAAACATTTGGAATGTGTTGGCGCTTCTTTAGATAAAAAAATGTAATAAAAATTGTTTTTAGTGGAGTTGGGGAGAAAAACTCCCGTCAAACCATTTCATTAGATGAAATCCAACATTGGAGTCTACAAGTTTATTGTGGCTTTCTCTCTAATGGACATTCTATAAAAAGCAACAATAGAGTTAGTGGTTAGTGGTATTTTATTTATTTTATTTATTTTATTTATTTTATTTATTTATATATTTATCTATCTAGTTATTGATGTTTCAACAAAAAAAAAAAAAAGATAATTTAAATAGTAGAAATGTTAGCAATGTAGACAGGTGATAGTGTTCCTTTATGCAATTGGATTTTGCAATTTGAATACATTATAAGAGTGAAATCGTGCAGTGAAGCCCTGATAGAAAATTCTATCCATCTCGCAGCTGGAGCTGTTTCGGAAAATGAAGTGAAAAGAACGTCCAGAGAGCATACGTGTATTCATGGTTATTTATTTGCCACTTTGCTTGCAAATAACATAAGACTCTCATCCCCCTCCGTCCCGTCATTTTTCCTCGTGGGCCTTACTCTTGGCGTATATGCATTTCATCTATGCTGTTCATTTACTCGGAAAATATGGCAAGCACAACACAATCTTGTCTGTCCCCCTTCCTCCGCCCACCTCCTTCCATCCCTTCCACCCTTTCTTTTTTCCTCTCTCTCTCTCTCTTTCTCTCCTCTCTCTCTCTCTCTCCACCTTTTCCAATATTGACATTCACTTCATTTGAAAGAAATCGCACGAATGGAGTGGGAGAACCTCGGGCCCAGATTACTTTCGATTGGCAAGGGAAAAGCAGGTGGTTTCTAGGCAACCTCCTTGCTCGTTGTGCGAACATCACGCCGCATTGGATGAATTCTGGCCATTGGTGTGAGAGTCGAGGCTCTTCCATCTTCTCCCCCGTCGCTCTTCCATCACGCCCAGTACACATCACACTTGGTTTCATCCCCTCACACTTGGGCCATAACGGTTCGATAGAGGAGCTTAAGGCTTAACCGTTGTTGCAATACGCCTAACCCTATTTCAAAGCAAACACAACGTTTATGTTGACGGTATAATGTTGTACAAGTGAGGTGGACGCGTTCACACCTCGTCATCTTGTAATACGATGAGAGTCACGAATTTGCAGTTGGTATAATAGCACAATTTATTGAGCACCTCCAGTTCTATTTAAGCCGAATTGTATGGAAGTAGTAGGAGGGTTTGCCTCTTCCTCTCTCTCTTAGCTTTAATCAACTACTGTCATATTGAGCTCAAGGGGCAAGTCTCTTGATGTTCTCAAACGAAAAAGTTAATCATTAGTTTTTGGCGGCATGTACGTGGGATGAAAAGGGAAACGTGAGATGAATCTCAATTCTTCGCTTGTCATTAGGCTCGTTGCCTTTTGTATTCTTTTTTCGGAAAAATCCACGAACAAACACCGAAATCGATACTGCAATTTGAGGCTAATTATTTTCTTTTGTTTATCTAAATCTACACTTTATACATTCAAGTTAGAAAAAAAAAAATTAATAGTTTAAGAAGAAAACAACAAATGTCATTAAGTTGTTTTTATTTCATTGGTTTTTGGAAGAAAAAAAAATAAATAAAAAATTGTATCATGAAGCTTGGAGAAATAAGAAATAAATTAATAATAGTTTTAGGCGTTAGGTGTTTTCAGGCGAGGGGGGAAAAATCGGAATTTAATCTAGGAAAACCCTGTAATCGAGTTACACAGAAACGCACAAGTGGCCATTCTTCTTCCACTTTAAAAAAAGAAGGGAAAAAAACTATAAATATTGAGACGCACCAGCAGATTACTTTTAGTAGAACCTGAAGCCGCAACCACGCCTTAATAGTTTTAAATTTTAATTTTCGATGACCCTACAGGGCAGGACATAAAGAAAACCAGGGTCCTTAAACGTTAATGGGCTTGAAGTACAATGAGGCACGTGCCTTACCGGTATAGAATGAGCTAGGTGTAGAAAAACGACTTTTTTATGGTTGCTAAAAGGAGTAGGATAAGTTAAAGGGCTCTTCAATTCATTCGTTCATTGACACGACATGACCATTAGCAATTGAGGATAGTCACGGGTAATGATTCGCTCTGGCTTGGTGCAGTTGGGGGAAAAGGGTTGATGAGGTTTTTTTTCAATGTGATATTGTTCTGTTGTTTTTCTGGAATTGGGATTGTCGTTAATTAACTTTCGTTGTTCAATGCTGCCAATTTTTTTTTCTTTCTCAGTTAGGTGCAATTTCGTGCCCGACCTCTTGTCCTTTACTTTCTCGCTTACTCCTTCATGCATACTGAATCAGCTTCGTGCTTACCTCGGTGGCCAAAGTTTCAGTCTGATGACTTGTCCTTCTTGAATGATGTATGGGACCACCATACTTGCAATACCTTTATCTTTTCCTTTCTTTCTTTGTTTTTTCTTCTAAAAAAAAAAATTCTTTTCTAGAATAAATAATAAATAAAGTCATTGCAGTTAGAATCTTTGCACAATTGCATAATTTAGTTATAAAATGCCTGGAGAAAAAACATGATTCATTTATTCATTCATTTATTTATTATTATTATTATTTTTGTAAGATTATTTATTTATTTACACTTTTTTCAAAATAAATTATTTGTGCTTATAGTTTGATTTATAAAACTTTTTATGGTCATTTTGTGGGTTTGATAGCGATATGGTTGAAAAAAAATTGGATAAAACATTTTTTTCTGAGTGAATAGATATACAACAGTCGATGTTGCTTTTTTTTTCCTTTCTGTTTTTTTTTTTTTAAACTTTTTTTTATCAAGTTTAGTGAAGCTTGGCTGATACGAAACTTACTGAGCTGCCTTAAGATTCGAGCCCAATGACGCTGGAAACTTTACAACCTCATTTGAATTGGCTTGGTTGAACGTCGGCTTCCGTTTTCTAATAAATTAAATATGAGCTTGGATATACCGAGGCATACGGTCCACTGATAGTACATTCCTTGTTCGTGGAAGCACTTCACTAAATGTGATTGACTTACAAAACAGAAACGTCACCATTTAGATATGTGCAAAGCTAAAAAGTTGTTGCACTTACCTTTGTTTTATTAGTGAGGCTTGGCTATTGAAAGCACGGAACGGAAGGAGCTAGATGATGACTATATAAAGCATTGGAACCATGATTCGTATGTATAGCAAGAGAAAACTAAGGATTACATGAGAATTATTCATTTAAAATCCGAAAAGCGTGCGTGTGTGGTATTAGGAACTAAGCTGCGTTTTGGTGGTGAGTTGTTGGCACTGCACGGCGGCACGTTGCGTTTTGATAAATCCCATGTTTCGCTATCTTAATATTATTAAGCAATTCATTTTCTATATCGGTTGGTAGTCGTCGAATGGACAAATTTTCGAGTGGCTCGTTTGGACCTCTGTTAGTGGTCTTTTCACCATATCTCACCAATTTCCAGAAGCATTTGCTAACAGCCTAATTAAACGAGAAGAGGTTGGGGGGAAGTAGGTGGCTATGACATGCGGGAAACGGTTTTGAGGAAAGGACAATGAGGCGATTTAGCAGCACACAATTTGGCCAAAATTGGTCCATTTATACCACTCAAGGTGATATTCGGTCGGCATAGAGGAACACCGCGCAAATTGTTTAACGACCACTCGTTTGTGACCAGCTACGAGACTTTACATACACGTGCCCAATCTGTTGAACCTTTTGCTCGGCTTGTGCGAGTCGTTCGGCCCGGCTTCCGTATTTATAGTGGGTGGCAGCTAGATCACGGCTTCAACAGATCGCCTATTTACGTTCACATTGCGGGAAAGAAAACTGTTTTATTGAATACTTGGGAGTTGGGTTTACGGTCTTCTAAAGAGAGGCGTCTGGAAGACGAAGGGAAACCCACCATCAGCGACGTCGTTGTAGGACAATCGTCCTTGATGGCCTCATAGCCAAACGTCCCTTATGTGGCTGCTGTCTCGTTAGGTATATATGTCTATATCCACTTGAAATTTTATAGCGCCATTCTGTTATCTTTATGGCTAACTCCGCCATGAGTCCCGCCACTCATTCACAGCCGAACACTTCATTGTTGTTGCTTTTTTTATTTTTTATTTTATTTTTACTTTTTTTTTGCTTCCTTCTTTTCTCACCAGAGGTGTTCGATGAGGTATTTTTGCTTTTATTTTTATTCTTTTTCTATGTTTATTTTATTTATTTTTATTTATTCATTTAATTTTTTTTCTTCCGAGGAATTGATTGAACGTAATTAATAATTAATAATTTGGAGGAATTAAAATCGGTTAGAGTTTTCAAGGGGTAATAAATAATTAGTCGATTGGACAATTTTCAATTGGTTTAAATGGTAATGCAACGAATTTAATCAAATGTAATGTAGATGCGTTGCCGTCAGGAAAGTTAATTTTATCTTGGCGATAATCTAAACAGTTGAAAGAGTTGTTGTATAATAGATAAGAAAGTATCTATAATAAAGTAACACCATAAAACAAGTTTTAATTAATTTAATTAATTCTCCGTCATAGAATTTTTATCGTTTTTCAAGAGTTGCGTTTAATGTAGTCTCTTATTACATATAGACTCTCCCTAGTGATTCAATTGATTTCCTACGGGCAAAATGAATACATTGCACAAAAGAAAATTATCCCCTTTTATTTCTTTTTCTTCGAGTCGTAGTGAGAAAATAATGGCAAGAAGAAAAAAAAATGTAGCAAAATTAACCATTTTTTTCCACAAAAAAAGAAAAGAAAAAAAAAACACATTAAAAAGGAGTTATTAATTATTATTAAAACTTAATGATTGTTAGTTTACAAATGTCTGTTAGTATGTTTACCTGCACAATGCTGTTTGTGCTTTAGCACGAATATTTAAATTTCACAGCAAACAGACACGTAACGAACTGTATTTTTTTATTCACTAGTGAGCGGTTCAAAGTTGGATTACTTGCCCTTTTGGAAACACCTGATAGACCCAGATGACGTGGACTATTTTGGTGAGACATTTCAGACATTCTACTGTAAAATTTGAAAGGGCTCTTTTTATTTTGTGGGTCTATTCCTGAAAAAAATTTCCTTTAGTAATTAGTGGTCAAAAAAGATTATCTTTTAATACACTACATTAGGCATTTAGCTCTCTTTCATGCGTGGCGATTGGATAAGAATCTGTGGTAGTTGAAGGTTTCATCCGTTTCCATTGTCTGTTTTCCTTTTCTGTCATTCATGTCATTCGTCAATGGGAGATACATTGAACGAGGATGTCGAATATGTGTATGTTCCATACGATGCAACATGTAACATAAAATTGATTTCAATAACAACATATTTCGGGTGGCAAACATCCTCTTAGTTTAAATTGACATTAAACACGGGAGAAAAAAATTTCCTGCTTGGTTCAAAGTGCCGGTTTTTAACTGCAGATGGCGAAAAAGTAGGGAGTGTCACGAGTACAGTTGGTTGGGTCAATACTCGGGGTTGAAACATGAATTGTGAAAATAAAAAAAAGAAGATTAAAAACAATTATTGCGCTTGTTGTCTAATGTTTATTCACTTTTTTCTTAGGAACAAATTGAAAAGAAATGACAATTTTCAAGAAAAAAGTTTCCATGACTTATTTCTGTATAAGCTTTGGAGATATATTTTTTTTCCTTTTATTTCCATTTTATTCCTCGTGATTTCCTCGGGTTAATTTTAAAACATGAAACTCAAAGGGCCACGGATCTATTATTGGGCCTTGGTCTAGATATTTTAGGAGGCAACATAAAAAAAGTGAAAGAAGGGCAGAAATATTAGTGTCTATTCAAATTCAAATTGAAATGTCAATTTTCTTTCTTGGTCCTCCTTTCTTAGTGCTAACTAATGCAAGCTGTGACAAAAGCGAGAGAGGAGAAATATTCCACCTCACTCATTATACGGAGTTATTGAAATACGTTGAAACTTACTGCTTAACCTCGAAGGTTAGCTTGAGACAAAGCATTATCCAATTCAGCAATAGTCCATGATTTGAATCCATTGTGTAGCTGGTAAGGTTCCTTCAAGGTTAACACCAACAGCGACTTGAGGAATAATGGTTGTGCATTCCTCCCTGCCATTAAGCGCGGCACTGGGAGACCATTACAACTAAGGCTAATGAGGCAAGCACTTCAGGAATATTGGAAAAGCGATTTGACATTTCAATGTACAAACTCTTTATACTATACAACATTTGAAAAGCATACTTTTGATTACTCTTGTCAACGGCGGGATTTCAATTGAAGCGATAATTACTGAGCGAATTCTCAAATTTGCAATAAAAAAATGAAGCGAGCTTGTATCATTATGTCTCCTTCGAAGTTTTTTAATTAAAATTGTTAGGGCAAGGGGAGGGGAAATGTGGGGTTTCATTTAAAAAAAAAATATTACGTGACCAATTTTGGGCTTTCGATGCTTCGGTACTCGGTAATCGCATGTTAATTATGCACTTGTTTTGACATGAAATAAATTAGAAATGGCTTAGTTAAACACTGTCGTGTCGCATGAATCATTATTTATATGGGTTTGGGCTCTAAATTGGTCGGAGAGATAAATTTGTGTGTACCTTCACAGCTGCGCCGATATTGTATGATGCTAGTTAGATAAAAATATAAAGGCCTCACCTCTTGCGCCCGAGATGTAATGCAAAAATAATTTCGTACATTAAAAGTTATGTTTATTACGACAGCTATTAGATGATTGTAAATCACGTAATCCGTAGAGGCTAGAGGTGGCAAGTTTACCTGAAATAATGATGAATTATAGTGTTTATAGTGTGAGTAAAAACCTTCATTAAACGAGAGTAAATTTATTCCGCGTTTACAATGAATCAATGTGTGCGGAAATCCCCTAAGATAAGCCATCACACAGCACAGCACAGCACTGAAATACTTTGTCAGTGAAACGGGGAGGAGGAAGGAGGAGTGTAAATGTGGAGCCAAATGTCTTGTCGATTTTACTCCAGTTACCAAATGGAGCAAATGAGTCTGAAACAACAGCTTGCGATTAAAGAAAAAGCCCTTAGCCAAGTGCAGTCGAGTGTAAATTTGGTTCGAAATAAAGGGAAAATCGTGACTAGTACATCACGCAATATGCCAATGGTCAACTGGACACGTCTTTTTTCGAGTGTGTAAAGGGGAAGCAAAGGAAAGTGATTGCAGTTGCTAAGTGTTTCAGCCAACCTTCATTGATGAGCTTAAAAATAGCGACTCATCGATTTGATTTTGTTCGTGCGGTTGGGTCCAAACGCCATTTTGTGTGAAAAGGCCAGCAAATAATGGATTTTATTCCCTCCCCTTTTTCCTTTCTTTTTCCCTCCTCTCTGTTTCACCCCTCCTCCTCCTCTCCTCTTGTAGTTTGGTTTTCGGTGCGCTTCCGCCCATAGGGTCAATACAAAGAATATAATCCCAATCAAATCGTGCTTTTATTTTAAGAAATCTAGTTGTAATTTGAACACGGTCATCTATTTTTAGCTTTTAAAATTCGATCAAGGTTTGTGTATTTGTTTGACGTTTTTTTCTCTCGTTTTTTTTCCTGCTCTTTTTCTTCCTTCACTTTTTTTTCTTTCCTTCTTTTTTTTTCTTTTATATTCGGGAAGAATACAAATGGCACGATGAAGGGCTGAGAAGAGAGAGAAAGTTGGTTACTCAAGTTTCGCGCCCACTCAGGAATATGGATGGGACATAAAGGGGGTGGGGTTGGGAAGATATAAAAAGGAGAAGGGTTTTATAAAACGCAGTGAATTTTTTTTTTCCTAGTCCGGATTATATTCAGAGTTTTCCCCTCACTTGAGACACGGTCCCCTTCTGGCCGACGACCATTTGTCACCACGTGTGTCTCTCGCGCCCACATTTATCGACGCCTTCGTGGAGAGACTCAAATTTTGCTGGTTGGTTGTAGCTGGAAATCCCCTTCGTCCCTCGTCTGGTGACAATAAATGTGTGATAGGAAAACCACCGTGATATACCACTCACATGGCATATGTATCGGCCACATTTCCATGCACTAAAAAAACCACTTGGATTTTGCTGCTTATATTTTTTTTATGGGCACCCACAAAATAGTTGGCTCTTTCAAAACCTGTGTAAGCCGTAACCAAATGCAATGATTTCTTCAATTTTATGTTTGATGGACTGTGCGGGAAACAAATTGTGTATATGAGATTGGAAAAGAATTGCTTATTCATGGTTTTAAAGTTGCATTTGCCTTTGTGTGCTCGTGGTTTTGTTTATTAGAAATTTGATTCTAATAGCAGCTTTTTCACATGTATCTTGCATCTTGGCGCCCTCTTGAAACGCTACCGCGAACTTTCTTATTGCACTTCAGGTTTTCTCCTCTGATTATTCTATTGAGCTAGTTAAAACGAGGAAATGATGGCAATCAAGAAATTTATGATACGGAGGATTACACACACTGAATGCGTGTAATGGGCTGTTAAATATGCTCGTAATAAATTTATAATTATGCGTATTAATATAAATATATTGACTTTGATTACAGTATTCACAACATACGAAATGAAATTATTATCAATTTTTTTAAATTTTTTTTTTTTTTACATTTTATTTATTTATTTAAATCTTCTATAAAGAGATAAATTTATGGCGACAGTTAAATTTAGTCTTCTTTTTTTCTAGGTGGCTTTTTCGCTCTCCTCTGTGTCTCTTTCTCTTTAAGGGCTTTTTCATATTTACAATAAATTTGCTTTGTAGCCGACATGTAGGTAGATTGCATTGCACCCGTATCGAAGCCTCGACTCTTCCTTTTGCTAAGCCTCGTGAGTACACATTCGTTCTGATTTGATTAAAAGGTAAATTAAACCACGTTCCAGCACATGATTCCCGATTAAAAAACAATTTATGGATGATAGCCTAAATATATTTGTGAATTAGGCTACTTAGAAAAGAAAGCACAACACCATATGCCTTCCTTGTGAGGTTCATTAATTAGTTGGACTTGAATTATTTTCGCGGGGCATTTGTTTTATGATAATGTATTACATTGAACACACGCAGTTCTGTGAATTTGCACACCAAACTTTCGCTAATTAGTACTGGCTTACCACTGGTGAGAGCTGGTTTTTTTTTTCTTTGCGTGGTTACTTTTAATTTTGATTGCATATTACGTAAAATAGTAATAATAATTTTATTAATTTTGTTTTAAAATTGACTGTAATGATACAATTAAGAAGAAGAAAGGAGGCGGAAAATAACTTGTCTTGAGTTTTTAATGAAGTTCGCACTAATTACACAATTCAATCTAGCAGAGTGCGTAAGAAAAGAGGGAAGGTGTTAGTAGAATTCTACGTCACGTTATGGCCATTTCAATTTGATGTTTTCCCATTTTGAGCCAAGATGGCCGACTAGGAGGTTGCTTCATTGATCGTTATGGTTGAGGATGTTCTGCTAGAATCATCTCTCGCGTCAGATAGCAACTCAAGTAAAGTTCAGTGAAATGTTCAATGTCTTCATGTTTATGATCCATTACAGCGGAATATTGACCCATATTCTTTGTCTGTATGCATTGGAGTAACTTGGAAAATCTTTCTTTCATGAATGGTGTGCTTTTCATTCATGTTTAGTTTTGCTCGAGTTTCATTGCAAAGACGCACGCTCTCGAGATCTTTTAAGACTAAATACACCACAATGCGGTGAAGTCTTATTTGTAACCTAGGCCATAATGGGTTGGGTTGGGGTAATTTTATGTACTGTGGATGAGAAGGGACAGAGAGTAAAGGCTGTGGGGAAATGTGGGTGGGGGAGAGCGCAGGGAGAATAAGGAGGGAGTCAGCACGCCACCAACCAGAATTTTTTTTTTACTCTTGAACTTGTGTCGTTCACCTTGCCTTTCTTTTTCTCTGCCTTGTAATGGCTGCCTTTTCCACTGCCTTTAGTGTGCATGGATGACGATCGATTGGGTAAAAAGGAAGGCGCGTTTGCTAGTGTTTATTGGCAACAAAGGGATTTACAAGAAAATGCTATTTGAACTACATGTACAAGTCCAAATCCAAGTTGCAGTCTTGGTTTAAGAGTTTAAGGATAATTTTTTTTATTACTTTCCAAGTATGTAATTAGAAGTTTTTGTTTATTTCCAGCATGTGAGATATTGTGGAGACATTTTTTTTCTTCTTCTAGACAAAGGTCTTTGCATAATTAATAATTTAATTTGTATGTTTTGGAGGAAATGGAAAAGGACAGCCATGATCTCTTTTTTGATTTCTTCTTATTCGTTGATTCTTTTGCTTTGTTTCTTTCTTTTTCTTTGCTCCACCCCAGCCTTGAAGAAAATTAAGTTTCGAAAAAACGCATTAGTGTCAGGCATGATGGAGAAAAAAAAAACATTTTAGAGGGAGCCTCTGATGTTGATTATAGTCGTTCATTGGCTTTGAAGTTGGTTGGTGGATCTTTTTTTTGTTTTTAAAGGTGTGCTGGTGTATGGGATTATTACATCTCCAAAGAAAACTGTATCGAATTAGAAAGACCGCCCTACAGTTTTAATTCCTCTTGAGCTTCGCATTGCTGAATGCAATGCGGGAACAACGTTGATATAAAAAAAAATCAGAAAGAAAAAGTTGCTGGTAGAGTTAATTTTTATACTCAGGTGCTTTGGTCTTTTCGGACGGCATCGTTCGCAGAATTGGTTGAAGGCCGCCAAACTCGCATGTCTTTGGCGTAACATGCAAGCCTGTTATTATCATGTTCCACTTACTCTCTAGATGACAGCCTTACCTCTCAGGCGTACTGAAATGATGGAGGTCTTTTGCCTATTGGGAAAATGTTGCTCTTAGACGCGCTCTTTCACTTTGTGTAAAATTATATCTTGACTTTGGCTCGATATATATGTGTACGTATATATATCAGATGCTATCTGCAGGACAGAGCTTCGTGCTTTGCACCAAAGCTTTTTTGCGGTGTCTCCTCAATTGTAAATTTATTGCACTTGCAAATTGGTTTGAATTAATCAAAACCACTATTTAAAAATTAAAAAAAAAGTTGTAATTTATGCTAAATGCTGTTTAATTATAATTTACAAGTTTGAGTTAGTTGATTATTTGTCTTAAGCAAGGCGGCTAATATTAGTTTTGTATGATGAGAGTGAGGAAAGCATGCTTAAGCGACCTTATTTCTCAGACGGTGAGATGTTCGTGCATAATTCCCATTGGCAAAAGCTGAGGAGGTCACGCCCTCTGCAGCCGACTATGGCTAGATACGGCCTCTCGAGAACTGTGAAAGGATTATACCAAACTTGAGTTTGGGGGAAGGTGAGTTGAAAGTAGTCGAAGGTGGTAGGTATCCAGTGAATTTTTGGGCTAAAAAAGAACAATGGGCTGGAAAAAAAATAAAACCATTGTGTATTTGATAAATGTGATTGCATTTAGTTTTATTTAGTTTTTTGTAAAATGTTTTTGTAAAAATCTCATGTTTGTTAAGTGCACGCATTACGGAATTAAATATATAGATATAATGCTTAGATTTCGTGTAATTAAATGTAATTTGTGCTAAGATACGGTACGTTGGTTTGTTATGAGTGAAAAATTTATGATTTTAGTTTTAGTAAATTGCGCAAATGTGTTTTTAATATGTAGCTAGCACGAAAATGTATTACAGCTTCGAGTGCATGGGGTTTCTTCAGGACGGGTTGACTGTAATTTTGTTCTTAATATTATTTGTATGTTTGAATTGGAATTAATCGATTCATTGCAGCACAATAAGAATCCTGTGCGATGAAGTTAAAGTTGAAAGACGGTTTTTGGTGCAATGCGTTCTGTATCAGTGTCGCATCTTTCTCAAGACATTGCACTTTACATAAGAATATTTGTATACAAAGCAATTAACATTGTAACACGGTCTACCTAATTCACTTTTCTTTATCCCCTTATGCATCTGTTTCTCTCTTAGCGAGTCTGAGCCATAAAACAGAGGTCATTGGACACGCTTCTCAGTGTCCGCCTTCCTGTAATAAAACTATAAACACTTGTCTGCTCTATTGTACAGAGTATAAACAGTCAGCATTTGGATATGCTTTCTGTCACATGCGAGGTGTCACAAACGACCCATTGCCATTTTATGAGTCAAGCAACCGGGTTGAGGAGACACACTTACTTTTTTTTTATTTCGGATCAAATCAAATTTATTGATGAGATTCAATGTGAAATTCATAGATAGGAGTCAAGCTGGAAATTAGTTTTATATCTTTATTTTTTTTTTTAAATTAGGAAATTGGGATAAAGTTGATTTGGGGGTTGTTTACTGTTGTTTTCTGAAAGATTTTCTATTGTCGAATTTTTCCCATTGCTTGTCGTATGTTGTAATTATGCCTCCAGTTAAGATTGTCTCGGCAGATATTTCATGTTGAGATTTGATTGCGCCGTTTCTCTTCAGATGCGCACAACTAATAATATTATTTCCTATGTGCGCCGTAATGGCAGCGAGGAAAATAATGTATCCGCGCATGAATTCGCCGTCACGTTTCGTCACGTGGTGCAGTGCAAACAAGTGAGCGCTGCGCCGCCCTTCTCTGGCTGCACCTCCGGCAGATGGGAGGGCAACGATCGCGTAACCCTTTGGTGGTGCAATGCAAATTGTCTTTTGTCCTGCGTGAGCACTCCTATCAGGCTACCTTGACGACCTTCGTTCTCCACACGCGTCTCGGGAGCCGCCTTTAAGGCCGGCTAGCAACGTGGGCGCGCCCCACGCACTACTTTCTTCACGGAGTAGCAACACATCGTCAGCTCCGTTAACAAACAGTTCTCAAGGAAATTATTTTTCTCTCTCCCATGCCGGCCTCTTCTTACAAGTTTTTATGGGTGGCCCTGTGTAGAAAACTCAGGGTTCAGCATGTTTCTTCAAGGATTTGTTGCACCGAATAACGCCTTATTTACATCAGGTATCGTATCCTCCAAACATTAATCGCTTTTTGCTATTTCCTTCTCGCATGCATCAACATGCGTTTTGCTTGCATATCATTATGCGGACTCGCGATATCTTTCTCGCCTTGTTCGAGACGCTCCGATAGGCTTTGCTCGAGTCCGCTGTCCGTTCGAGTGTTGGCCTTCTTCGCACTTTGCTTCATTTAGCACTCTGTACTGCGTATGTGTTCCGATTCGTTGCTCGCTATGATTTCGCCGATGGGTTCGCTCCCCGTTTCTCTTCTTCACGTTTCCACACACACACTACTCTACATGCACTCATCATTGTTGGACACAGACGAAACACGTGTGTCGCACATACACGAAAATGCCACGCTTACTTCTCGCTAGATGCCAATTTCGAATAAAACAGGACATGTCCTGTTTCGTGTTTTTCTTTTTTAATTAGTGTTGATTTTAAAAAATAAGCTTGACGACAAACATCTGCATAATATTGACCGCATCAAGCATAATTAGTTGGCTGCAGATATTTTTGTTTAGCGACACAACACACACACACAAACACACACATACAACGCGCTCGCCCAGCTTTTGCTTTTTAATCGGAACACATGCGATAATTTTATATTAAATATTATTATTATTTTGTTTTGTTTGTATTTTAAAATGCAATTACATTGAAAAGAAATATTTGGAATGTTTGCTATAACCCTGAACGCCCTTTGCTTTTCTTAATCCCCTCTTTCTCCCCGCTACTTCCCGCCTTTTCTCCACGCACGGCACGTGACACACCAACTATTACAATGAATCAGCTGGTTCCTTTGCTGGGAGGGTGAGGATTGCAGTACCTTGTCTTAAAAATCACTGTGACAAGTGCATCAAAGTGGCGAAGCGCCACTCGCATTTCCCCAATAGATATCGCATGTAGTTTGGTGACGTCGCACTCATGGCAATGACACCATTGTCCAACTGCAACTCTTGTTCGTCTGGAGAAGGTAATGTGGCCACAATCTGGCCACGCTCCAACACATTAACTGTTTTGCACAGTTGAGCGGAACACTTTGAATGTTACGTTGGAGACTCTCGAGATGTCCAGAGTGCATTTTGCGTATTCGTTTCTAAGCGAGCATTTTATTTTTATTTTCGTGTTATTTATATACTTTTTTTACCCTCCTCTTGTTGCATCTGGGTGCTTCGAATTCTTTTTTTTTTTTTATGTTTTTTTTTACATCTAGGTTAGGGCTTTGAGCCAATAGCGCGGTGTTTTCGAAGTTGAATGTTGACACTATAATTGGGTTATGGTAGACATTTTGTTGATTGAGTTCATTACTTGTTACGTCATGCGGTAATTTCGTGATTACACGTGTGTTGATGATTTCTTTACATTTTAATCCGCACGGTTAAGCAGGAATGAGATATATTTGAGAGAGTTAATAAAGGGTTTAGGAGAGCTAGCTACGTGACTTAGAATTTAGATGGGAAACATTAATATGGGACGGCGCACTTGAAACTTTGTTCGGACCGAGTGTCTCCTCTGGATGGTTTATATGTCGAGTGGAAATATAGAAGGTAATGTTTTGTGAATACCTCCGTTTCCTCATCTGTGACTTAATTCGGCACACGTCAGCTGTAAAGTTCTCCTTTTGGCTAAAGAAAAGAAGTTTGAGTTGGGAAAGATGTCGTTAGAATAATGTGGAAGTGTAACAAAGGAAATTTTTATTGAACCATTTTAGTACCCATTTGATTTTTTTTTCTTTTTTTCTTTTTTTTTTCTTCTTTTTTCTTCTTTTTTTGTTTTAACTTTGTGAACCTAAATAAGAAAAAAAGATCCCAAACCAAAAGTTTCCCGCTTCCATGACATTTTTTATTATTTGCTATGCCACAGATATTTCAGAGAATAAAAACTGAATGAGTTTGTTTGCATAATGAGTTTTCTTTTGCATGCGTCTTGGCTACTTCAGGTCCCAATGGGTGCCCACGACGTCGGGGTCGTCAGACGTACACTCGATTTCAAACGTTGGAGCTAGAAAAGGAGTTCCACTTCAACCACTACCTGACTCGGCGGCGGCGAATCGAGATCGCCCACGCGTTGTGTCTGACAGAACGTCAAATCAAGATCTGGTTCCAGAACAGGAGGATGAAGTTGAAGAAGGAAATGAGAGCCGTCAAAGAAATCAACGAGCAGGCGAGGCGCGAAGCGGCCGAGAAAGAGAAGCAGCAGCGGGAGGTGGAGGGGCGGGCCGCGGCAGCTAGCTCGACGAGCCACGGCTCGCCCGCTCATTCGGTCAAAGGGACGGTCGCCCCGCCGTCCAGCATACCCAAGATGGAGAGTAGCTGTTGCAGCAGCGGTAGCAGCAGCAATGGCGGCGGCAGCGGTCCCAATAGCCGATCCGAATCTCCGAAAGGAAAAACACATACGTAGACTTTGTCGATATGTGTAACTTCTCCACCGCCAGGTTTGCACACTGCTTCTCTATACGTGTCCAATAACGCGCGCGCATTCTCAGTTGTCATATCCATTGTGATTTGCAGAGTATAGAAAGCAAAAAGAAAAACAAAAAATTTACAAATACTAATTCTCTTTGGTGTGTATACTCTTTTTCTCTCGTTCCGTTCGTGATTCGATGTTAATCAGTCCGATTCATCGTGTAAACGGGAAAGGGAAAAAAAAGATTTAAATACAAATTTTACATAATAATTCAGTGGGGTTTAAAAAAAAATATCTTAAAAAAAATTTATGTCTATTTACTTTTAAGTTTTCATTATGAAATCAAAAAATTATGTTTATTTAAAAAAATACAATTAGTTGCAACTGATTGTGCATTTTTAATGTTACAGTTGAAGAGTCCTTTCTTATTGTACAAATTCTAGGTGTTCGAAATTTAAATTTCAAAAAAGAAAAAAATGTAATAATAACGCAGACAAATATACTTATTAAAACACACAGGGTATAAAACGCGAATAATTTGAAAACAGTTTGCTTGAACCGAATCGCGATAGAAACCCTGCATGTTTTTAATTCCATCCATCGACAATCACAAGAGTCCTCCCTTTAGAAGCAGTGATGGGGATGAATGGTTAAAATGACAAGTTACAAATACAGATTGGCTTCAATCTATAAATATTAATTAATAATTTTTTTCTTTCTTTTTCCTGAAAAAAAAGAAAAAATGGAAATTTTTTTCCTCCCTTTCTGTGTGTTGTCTTTTTTAGTTCTCAAAAATGGAATCTAAAAGATCTCGACACGTATAATAATAATAATAATAATAATGATAATAACAATAATAATAATAATAATGATAATAATAATAATAATAATAATATTTAAACAATACGAAAAAGACATTGGCTTTTTTTGGGATGTGATGTATATGTCTACGTTTTTCGGTTTTGTCATCCCATTTTTTTTTTAGTTATTCATTCATGTAAATGATCGTTGTTTGACCAAAAAAAAACAAAAAACAAAAAAAAGCAAAAAATGTGTGTGTCAGGAAGTGTTGTTTCTACCTCTTCTGAACTATGAAATGTGAATGAATTACTGCACGTATTACGTGAAAGAAACGAATTTGAATGCTGCGGACAATCGTGCGGGCAACAAAATGTAACTCCCGCAAAAAAATAACAAGAAAAAAAAATTACTAAGAGAAAAACTGGCAAAAGAAGACTACGCTCACAATAACATTTTTTTCTCCGAGTCTTAGCCAGGAAATTAAAAAAGACTTGTTACAAGAGATAGTGGTAAAATGTAGGCTCTAATATTTCTCTCCTGTTTGTCTATCACATTCTTTGCGTTGATGTATAAATTTATTATTAATTACCGTATTATTAATTCAGTAATTATTGTATAATGATGACAAGGAATCGAGTTTTCATGTTTTTCAAACGATTTTTATCTTGTTGTGCAAAATCAACACAAATGCTCCATGGCAATAACGAATTTAATGCTGTTGAAGCCACAATGGTATTTAGGCGCCAACGGGCGAGGGTATCGGTGGTGAAAATAATAATTTTTTTGTGTGTTGTTGTTGTTTTTATTTTGTTTTTTTTTAATTCTTTGTATGAGTGTTTGTATGAAATGTTTATTTTATTTTAGTTTTTGTTTTTTATCGGCTTAATGCTGGTCTTAATGACCTGAGAGGGCAATGCATTTTAAAAAGGTATAACAAAAGGCAGGGTTTTATATGATTCCTTTAAAAAAGGAATAATATTTAGAGATAGTAAATAAAAGAAATGTTTAAAACCGGTGATGACGACGCTGTTTGGATGCAAAATGGCGTTATTGAATTTTTTTTTTCATGTAAAAAAAATATTTTATAAGTTATAACGCTATTTTTGTGCTGGCTTATTAATTTTATTATTATTTTCTGTTTTGGGAAAAAAATACGTTTGTAGTAAATAGCTATTTTTTTGTACACAAGAAACGTAACATGATTTCTTTTTATGATGGGTTTCAGGCTTTTTTTGGGGGTGTAATCATATTAACAGTGGGGTAGTTTGTTTTTAATATGTAGCAAATTGTTGTACATTCTTGTTGTTAATTTGTGCACACAGATAAAATTTGGTGTTCAAAATTTTCTGTTCATAATTGTGTTTTGGCTGACGAGTTACAGATTGCTGTTTTACTCACATTTGTACAGTTTTCTGCCCTCTCTTTCCCCATCCCTTCTTCTTACTTGCCCAATTGCCAGACATCCATAACTTAATTGCACTTGTTTGTTTCACATTGTGTAAAATGCTTTTTTGATATATTTTTTCCGGATCTCAAATCGCATTATTTTCAATTTTTTTGCTGCAAATTGGTATTGTGAAAGAGCGTAAAAAAGTACAAATCGTTTTGTTATTACGAAAAATTTGTTAAAGTACCAACAAACAAACAAAAAAAAACTCATTGATTAGTACAGTAAGTAATTACATTAATTGATTACATTAATTATTGGTTCTGACGTGGAAAAAAAAAACATTGTTTTCATATCACGTTACACAATACCATTAGCAAAGCGTAAACATATTTTGCCACCGATACGAGTGTCAAGTTATGACGGAATACGACAAAAGATGGTTGCTTAGGAAGACAGACTCATACTTGAGGTACATGTATCCAAATGTCTTTTGCTCATAGCCCTATATACAATATTTTAGTGTTATACGTGTATTGTATAGCATACACAAATAAAGTTGACTAAGTATGAACATTTAAATCATCCTAGGCCTATAAAATAGTGCCTACAGGAAACACTTGTAACGTATTGCCTACACATTTGATTCTTATATAATTGGCAAAGGAAAATTGATGGATAAAGTGGAGTTTTGAGGAAAAAATACGTAATTAAATAAAATTCCAATATTTCATTCACCTTCTTGATGTCAGTGTCAGTGTGCCAGGGCAGAATTTATGGCCCAATCATTGGAATGTTTGGTATAATGTGTTGGAATTGTTATATAGGGTTCCTAAAGATCTTTATAATAATAATATTTTATAAAACTGCGTGTAGTTCGTAAACGAATTGGAAGGTCAAACTATTACCTGAATCCGTAGATTAGAATGCAAATGAAATGATATAAATACTAATACGCAATATTAATTGAATTTGTCTGCCTTTGCTACTGTCAACGTCCTCTACATGCTTTGCACGTGATAATGGCCAAACGATGCTCTAACAACAAAATGCTTAGGAAACTTTATTTGTGATGATGAGAATATTCTGAACCAAATGTTTGTATTTAACCTTCCCTCCTCCCATAAAAATTTCAAGGAAACGACAAAAACTATTCTTCCTCTTCTATGTGTTGCGATTAACAGAAAAAAAAAATGCTTGTATATGTTGTATTCCACATTATACAATGGCAGGTGTTCTGCAAATGACAATTTTTGAAAGATATGAAAAATAGCTCATTTCTTCAGTGCATTACATGTAAGCAACGTGGTTACGTATTTGTATAACTTTAGAATATCTGCCCAAAACGAAAATAAAATAAAATATTGTTCCTAAAATGCAAAAATCATAAGATTATTGTACACATGTATTTTGTATTATGCAAATTCAAACTGTTTATAGTCATTCCGATGCATTGTTTTTGTTGATTCTCCCATGCAAATATTGTCATTTTTGTTCATGAATGGTCACCATATACTTAAACAGTTATTTTGTAATAGATGTGGCTTTGATCGCCCATTTTAGTATAAAAGGCTAAGTTTTAATCTCATAATGTTAATAACAATTGCACCAAACCAAAATGTCTCTGTGAGCACTTCTATAATGATGATGAAAACAAATGACAAAAAAACTAAAATTAAAATCAGCTGTACAAACTGTACAAGTTTTCTCATCCCAAGCCTTTCAAAAGGGCCAAACTTTTGTTAATTTTTTTTTGTATAAGTTTTAAAGTTTTTTATTTAACAATTAGATCTAAGATATAGTCTAAGATTTAGCCGAAGGATGTCTACCCCCACTAACATTATGATATAATTACGCCAATTCCGTCAGTTGGATAAATATTGCATGTTTGACTCTTTGGTGTTTCTGTACATAGGTGAATTATATATCTAGACGTGTTGGTTTGGATATTTGAGGCAAAGCCCTTACCTCCCTTCCTTTTCCCAAAGTCAATAAAAAAAACAAAAAATACTATTGTTTTTCATTGTTATTTTGTAACCAATTATTGTGTAAAATAGCTCGTACAACCAATAAAGGCATCTGTTACGTCACGAAGTCATTCTTTTAATTTTTTTTTTGGATTTAAAAATAAAAATTGGGAAATATATTATTTTTATTTATGTTTTGTTTAAACAAGGTTTTCATTTTTTTTCAAACGAATTTTTTTTGCATTCATTTATACGAATATTGTTTGTTTGGATTCATATTTTATAAAAACCAACCTCTAAATTTTTATTTTTTATTTTTTTCTTATTTTTTGTAGGAAAACATGTAAGAATTTATGGTCCTACCCTGTGCACGTATAAGAGTACTAAATTGGGTTGTGGATGAAATGAATTTATTTTTCAGATAGGAGAAACACATTATAGACTTTCTCTGGAATTGCACTAAATTTTTACTGTTTTCTTTTTCTCGAGTTGCACTTTGCTTGTGTAAATCAAAATTAATGAAGTGCAATATAGTAAGTTGTCATATTAGCGTAGGAATACGCGAGAAGCCCGCCAACGAGGGAAGTCGTGCGAGATTTTTGGCTACAGGACTACACAGCGCCTTGAGAGGCGCCATATTGATGATGAGCGAGTGCACTTATCAACCGGCTTTGCCAGCCTTAGGACACTTGTCATCTTTACACCATACCGACCGTAAATTGGTCCAACTTAGCCCAGACTGCTTGCTGTTCGGGGAGGGTGCACATTTCACAACTGATAGCATCTTTGAGGCGTTGGCTTAAAAAAAGGTGGATGAATCGCCAAAGACAAAACGGAACTTATCTCTCTGCAAGCAGATAAAAAAATATTTTTCCAAAAAGGGGAGGGGAAAACGTTTTACAACGCATTGGTGCATACCTCCGCCAGACTAAGCGGTACCACACGCAGTGAGTTCTGCTAATGTCAAAGGCCAAGACATAATAAGGAATTGGCCCAGGTAACAACAATGGCCAAGGCAGCAGGTTTCCCTTAATGAGTTTGCTGCGTCGTCCATCAGGTCATGACAAGTCCAAGGCCAAGAAGTATTTTGTATGAATTATTTATTTAGAAATCAGTGCAAGATGCGCATTTGGTTGGTCATTAGACTACAATAAAAATTGAATGATAATAGGAAATGGTCACTTTTGTCTAAACGAAGGGAAACAATTTTGTAAATGTTTACACTAACATTAAATCGTGACATTTAAGAAGGCAATAAAAGCATTAGAGTTTATAATGTGTTTTATGTTACATTTGCAACCTGATTACAGCCAGATATTCTCTTTTGTCTTTCGTGATTCCCCTCGAGGATTCATTTGTTAGAATTAATCCAGCAATGGCAAACTGAAAACTCTTACGTATAACATTTATAATTGGCTTCATTTACAACTTATTTTTATGCCCAAGCCTTTAAGCAATTGTCATACGCATGCTATAATTGTTTTCTAAGTTAATTAGGGATGGAGAAAATCCAATTCGATTCTACTCATAGATGTTGCACAGAAAACACACAGAAAAAATGTAATTATCTTTGGGAGGTCATTCTTTTTTTTTTTTCTTTTTTTTTCTCCACCCTCGAGTTTTACATTTGGTGTTCAGTCTCTTGAGTAATTAAGATTCAAACCAGGTGTCTGTTATGAGTTCACCTATTGCAATTAATGGTGAGTTTGTAGCAATATGGAAAATACACTGTAGTTTTTTTTTTTTTTATCAGTCTTGATCTGGTTGAACAGTGATGAATATTTCGTACCTTATTTTTTTTGTTCAAACATAGAAAAGTAATAATTGTTAATTTGCAGGTACGACCATGAATTGTGTTTTCAAAAAAGACAAGTCACGTTCCTTTTCAGTAGGCGCATTCATAAAGTCATTTAAACTTGTTTAAATTTTTGTAACCTAAATTTAAACAAGTTTGAATGACTTTATGAATGTGATTATTAGCTGCATTCATAAAGTCATTTAAACTTGTTTAAATATTTTAAACCAGTCTAAATGTCAAATTTAACATGTAAA
>JAQIXU010000159.1:0-55995 GCA_034701245.1 Strigamia transsilvanica
CTTAATTTTAAATATGGTTCGGCTTTTAAAATTTGATGGAGTAATGAATTGAGAAATTCTTCTGGATCTGAAATTTTAAAAAAAAGGTTGAATTTTTATTCAATTTACTCGAATCATTTGTCACGACCTTTTTCTTCACTCGTTAAACCACTGACTGAGCTGAGCTTATCTAATAACGTCCTTAAACCCATCACTCGATCTGCTCGAACGTACATATTCCTAAATAAAATTTAGTTAAAAAAATTAATTATTAATATTAATATTTAATTCCGATAAAATTCGTTTTACCGTCTTAAAGGATTCACTATCTCTTCCTTCAATACTCGCTGTACTGTACAATAACTGTCAATATCGGTACTCCTACCCGGCCGATTAAGTAAATCGTCAAACACAGGAGTAAAACTAAACATACTAAACAACGTAGCGTCGAGATAGCAAGAATTGTGATGACCTTGAATTCCCTTGTTTTTACCAAACAGATTTTGAATAACGTACTCCGAATATGACAAAGGAGGAATTTCTCCAGCAATTATCGGACAGTCTTTGCTGCCAAATGCTGTTTTTATAAATAAAAAATATTAATTAACAAAACATTAAATGTTAAATATCTTTTGCAAATTACCCGGAGGAACCATCCCGTCGTTTATATTAACTTGCAACGAGTCCAAAAATCTGCTGTCTTTCCTGCATAGATGCAAGTACACGAAAAATCCTTTTTGAAATGGACATTTAAAATGACGCTCGCCATTCAATTCTCCGTCACAAAATGCCGCATGAGTCTCATCCTGCGTTAAAGAAAAATGTATAAATCAAGAATGATGAAAAAATGCATCGTTACCATTTCTAATCCTGCTATTTTCGGCTTTGCTTCGATTACACCGATCCATCGAATCACGCCATACCAGGGCTGTCCAGTGATGGTTACTTCGACCACCGAACCGACTCCAAACTCAGTTTGCTCGACCGGTTGATCCTCGTCGAAGTAGTCGGTTAAACTCAAGAATTTGTCGAGATCATCGTAAAATGGGACTTCAATATCTTTAGCGTCTGGTGGCAAGCAATCATCTTTCATTACGTGATAATAGTCGTTCGTATTCGGGGATTCGGGCGACGGTGAATAAGTTTTATGCGAACCACGCGAGTCGATCTTCAAGATGGTAGTGTTTTCCGTCTTCAAATTTACGTTTTCTTTCGATTTCATTTTGCCATTTTTTACTTTTTCACTAAACAATTCTATTTTCTTCTCATCTTTTGCTTTTTCGTTCGAAAATTCATCGCTCTTCGTCATATAATCGTACGTCTTACTGTGAACTGGAAAGTCAGATTTAACACTTCGGTCTGAACTCTGAGTTGATCGCTCTCGCAACTGGGTCTCCAAAGCCGACGAGTTTCGCTTGTGTTGAGTCGGTGATGGAACTGTCTTGAAGTCTTTTGGATTCCGCTGCTGGTCGAAGGACGCGACAGAAGTGGACCGCCCAGAACATGCATGCTCGTTAGCAAAACGTTTTTCTTGATTTAGAGTCGGTGAAGAGGGCTCGGTAGTCGAAGTCGGGAACCGTTTAACGTGGACGGTAGACGCGACAGAAGTGGACCGCCCAGAACATGCATGCTCGTTAGCAAAACGTTTTTCTTGATTTAGAGTTGGTGACGAGGGCTCGGTAGTCGAAGTCGGGAACCGTTTAACATGAACGGTAGACGAGAAAGGTGGAGACCTCGATAGAGATCGGTAATCGCACTTCCCATCCTTTAAATCGGACGGTGAAGGCAATGGTGAAGTTTGTTTTCGTGATTTCGGTGAAGACGACGATGACTTAACTTCTACTTTCGGGCAGTCGTCAATTCTGGCTACTTGCTTAGCAATTTCGAGTGTAATTAGAGGCATCGGCATTGGTTTTTCTTCATACTCTCTGAACGGCTTCGGAATTTCCTTTTCTGAAATTGGAAGTTTGTCATCGTAAAAAGTCGATGATCCACTTGGTTTTCTGTCGCTCTCCTTCTTCTTTTTTTTGAAAAAATTTACTGCGAAAAATAGATCAGTAATAATGTAAATACTTTTTAAAAACTGTTTAGAATCTGTACATACTGCGACTAGACGAATGGACATCCTTTTTTCTCTTCAGTTCTTCAATTGGAATAAACGCTCCGTGTTTAGGTTGTGTTTTAAACAAAGTTTTGCTGTGATATCTTCCATCGCCGGTCCCCACTGCATTATCCTAAAATTGATATTCATTATATTTTGTATATTTTATGAGAGTTTAATACTCGTGTAATTACAAATTCGACGCCGACTAATACGTCCGTCTCTCCTGGCAACACACCCAAGTGTCTAACCGTGCCACATTCCCAGGTTTCTTTGTCGCTAAGCCAGACAACTCTCTCGTTCAAACGAAAGGGCTTGTTTTCTTGTGATTTCGCGGGCAAAGCTTGAGATGAATTGGGCGACAACTGCTGCTGTATCTTCGCACCGATGTTTATTGCTAAAAAATATAATAATAAAAAAATTGTAACCAAACATCTGCGAGTGTTTTAAACAGATTGCACCGTGCAATATGGTATTTTATAACGCTTAAATATACTTGAGAATATCGTAAAAAATATTACAATCCACGACTTCCCAATTTGGAACCAAATTTGGGAGAAAAGGGGTGGGAGGAGAAAAGGTATTTTTAAACTTATTTTCAATGACTGACGAAGTTATTTGCGGCACCATGTTTGTGTTTAAAAAAAAAGTTTTCAGACAAAAAAAAAAACGATACTTACTTTTCTGTTTCCAAAACTTGAGCATATTTAAAGTAAAGCAGAAAGTATATTTTACAAGCGCGAGTTTAGTTGCGGCAATTATCGAATCCCCGACAGAAGTATCGGTTATTAATAGACATACGTGCACATTATATTGGTACTCAGTCAACACAAGTAGAATCTTTCATTCCGTGCCTCAGCATATTTCAAATTTCCAAACTAATCGGATATGAAATCGAAAGTAACAACTAACATCTAAGCTAAATTTTCTTCATGCTGATGACCGGTGATGTAGCCCTGTGCTTCCTTCGCGTTTTTCACAACAATTTTGGCATTTTTCCAACATCAGACAAAAAAGCTTCCTCTTGCCAACCCTGATGTATATAGTGAGTCATCTCCACCCAAAAGTTTTTCAGCCATTACCTGAATTGCAACCTATACCATCTGAGCACATAAACCCCAATAAATTTCTGCGTAATTCGAGTGACACATCTAAACCGCTCGACTTCAACCAAAACAAGAGTTAAATTTTCATTAAAAAAATGCTGGTTCACTTACAATTGTCGGATATATGGCTTCGATTTTTAGTCACGCGTAATTTGTAAAATGGGCAAATCAAATAATTTGAATCGTCTCTTGCTGCATTACCACTTTCAAACTACAAAATACAAGTAAACAAAAATTAATATCTCATTTTTTTATTTACCAATTTTATCAACTTACCAATTTTACGGAAAACTGAGTTCCCAAGTATCCAGGAAAACTTCCTTTTTTCGTGACAATTCCTGGCAAACTTGCATCACTCTTACTAGTGTCACTTACATGTACGAGCGTGCCTTCTTTAATGGTTTTGGCCTCGTTCATCAACTGTTTATTCTGCCAAAATTGCATTCTCTCCCTCGGCCGTTGAACAGAGAGAAATAAGAACGCATCGTCTTCTATAATAGGCATTAGATGCTTTATATCCACGGCGTATGTTTCGCGGATATCGGCGTCGAGAATCGTAACAATAAGCTGTCGACATCGTTGCAAAGATTTCACTCTGTCGTGTCTGTCCGTCACCAATTCTCGAAGGACAGTACCTATCTGGAGTTCCTTGTCTTTTACGACGTCTCCACTTTTTCCTTTCGACCGTAAAACAAGGGCCATACAATCGGTATTCACCAAAAAGAAACGTGGCTGGCTGTCGCCGTCTCTAAAATTTGTGTACATTGACGGATTCATGTTTTAAATTCCCGGATTTAATTTTGACGGTGCGAAATCTGAAAGTATTCATTCGGTTAGTTGGCGCATTTGAGGATGATAGGAAGAAATAATAGTGTCTTATTAAGTGTTGTGCAATGTTTATTTTACATATACAGTCACCACTTAATCAGATTTAATAAAATAATGATTTTTTTTTTACCCAGATTCATATGACTGCGCGATTAACTTGATTTGTCTCGTACATTTAACCCATTTCTTTCATAGCTTGAAATCTATTGTATGGGAAAAATAAAAATCGTCGAACCAGTTGTTGAAACAGAAATTGAAACACAAGGGGTTTGGTCGGTTTGGAAATCCCCAATTCCAACCACTGCTGACGAGAAAACTGCCTTGTATGATTATCAAGTTTTGTGACGTCATCACCTATAGCGCTGCTACTCGGAACCTTTTTTTGGTCATACATTCATAACGAGATTCCCAGTGACATATTTATTGTTTTTTAATTTTTTTTAAATATTGTAATGTTTTTTAAAGTTTTCGCTTCGACAAAAATTTAAAAAAAAAATGAATAAATGTATATTTAAATTTTTTTAATGAGCGTTATTAAAAGAAGGAATGGATGTAAATATAAATAATATTTTTTTTTCATTTTGACGCGTCATATATTTTGTCGGTTAACGATGAAAACTCGCTTTCAATGAACTGAAACTACCGTATATCACATGAGTAAAAAAAAACATACAGATAATAAAAATCGTCTAAGTAAATTTATTCTTTTTTGACATGTCTTCTCTCTACTAGAATAAAAAATAATAATATTTACAATAATTTTATTATCGGATACTGGAAGCTTTAATTTACCTCTTTCAACTAATTCATCATCCTCTGATGCTTCCAAAATATCAGAACAACATATAGAATAACAAATTAAACTGAGAAAACCCAAAGGCATTCCAAAAAGCACAGCAGTAAGAACAGGATTTCCTCGCCACATATCCTAGAGAAAAGAATTTTTCACACAAACAACAAACTAAAGAATTTAGTAATAAATGATTACAGCGAGAGAAGTCTTTACTTCAAAGTACGCCCGATATAACCGAACTAAAAAAGTGTCACCTCCGTATGCCTACAAAAGTAATACATAAAAAATATTTTAAAAATAAAAATAGATAAATTCTTGTGAATAAACCTCTTACAGTTACAGTGTTATTTAGAATTTGGTCTAAAAAGTTAGTAATGACTTCCACAGTTAGTTGTTCCGGGTCATCATCCGGAAGATAATATTGGTAGGTGGTGGAATTAATTATTAATAAACTAGGAATTGGTAGTAACATCATGGCGATAGAATTTGCAATTTCCGGTTGGCCTATCCAACCAAACTGAAAGTACCTTCACACAAACAAAACATTTCACAATTAACTCGAGATTACAAACACGTTACTGCAACTTACTCGTAGTATTTGTCTTTGTTGTTTTTAATAAGATCACTCAGCAGATTTCGGAATCTAAAATCAAAATATTTTTAGAAACTAAATACTTATAACATGCTGTTTAAGCTATATGCACTTGTCCATGGTTGGTGTAATGCTATTCGCTTTGTTTTCTTCCAGCACAGCTAAAACGAGGAATTTACCAACAGACAAAACTGGTTGTAAATTGCCATGACTTATTTTTGGAAATAGGACGAATCGTTCCTTAACTACCCATTTAGTCAACGTTGCATTTGCATCTTCAGTTTCGGAAACTGCAAAAAAGAATTTGTAAAAATTTAAATTACAAATATATATATATACTCAACGTACTGAGAGCTCTATTATACATTCCATCCTTGAAAACTAAACTTTGAGGCCCCTCTTCTTTATTTAATTCCTGTAAAACAATAAAAATCAAAATAGATAATTAAAAACGAATAAGATTTGACACGTGAACCTCTATTTCTTTGGCGATTTCTGTTGACACGGAATAAAAATAATTAGATGTTTGAAAACTTGTAGCCAGCTGTTCATATATTTCCTAAAAGCATCGCAGTTTGTTCGTGACAAATACTTATTCAATTAGTAAAATTATAATACCCGCAATTCGGTTTCCACATTTCCAACATAAAGAAAAAATACCAAATGCCTCTTTTTAGCTTCAAGTAAGTCCTCAGGTTTTTCTAACTGCCTAACTGGTGGACTGCAAAAAAAAAGACAAACACTACGTCAATATTTCGAATAATAAATTTAACGACAATTACCCTGCCATTCGTACAGCAAAATCTACGATTTCTTCTTTGGTGCGATCACCATTGTAAACATAGACTTTTTCACCTTTCAAGCTGTTGTTAACGTTATGAGATTGATCAGACATATGTAATTTCATGAGTAAACGAGTTTTCTTACAATAGTAAGGTAGGAAAAGCGGAAACTTTATATTCATTCGCAACACTCGTGAATCGTGTACAATCAACCCGTCCAACCCGAACGGATGAAGAGTGAAGAGATTGCGCTACTTGATTCCATACGGGCTCGAGCTTTTTGCAATGTCCACACCATGGGGCGTAAAACTGTAAAGGAAACACGAATTTTTTGAATATTTGAAGATCAGTAACGACAAAATGAAGCTTACTTTGACGAACCACATTCCATCTTTGCTCACATCTAAAAATCTGCGCGAAATAATTTGATGTAATAAATGAAAAAGTGGATCAATAATCAAAAATAGATACTTACTTGTCGCTTAGTTCGAGCACTCTTGATGCAACAGAGTGAATGTTATTAGTCGCTGTAAATAAAATTAAAAATTGTGTATCATACTTAACAAATCTCAAATTGGATTGGTCAAATGAATATCGTCAAATAGCATATTACCGAAAACCGAAATAAGTAGCAGTACAATCTGTTGCCCATTCATGGTATTTATACTTTAGATACTACCATCATCAAGTGCCTTTAAACATACCGTAGTTTCCTACTCACTTCAATCCCAACAACCTCAAATATACTGTTTATTTTCTCAGTCTGATAGCGACCTCAAGCGACAAAAAGCGAAATCAAACAGAAAAAGTCAAAATGGCGACAACCAATTCAGTACCGAAAGGTTCATTCCAACCGGTATATTAAGAAATCGTTGGTTATAATTTATAGGTAACAGTAATGTGGTGTTTCGTTTTTAAATCAGGATTCGGAAGTCCATATCACGTATGAAGATCAGCAAAAAATAAATAAATTTGCGAGGCAAAACGCGAGGTTGGAGGACTTGAAGGATGAATTAAAAACTAAACAAGTATTTTGGGCACATGTGCTAATCGGACACATAAATAGTTAACTTTTATATTCTTATTTTGTTTTTGTAGAAAGAGTTTCAGAATTTGGAGGATGCTTGTGACGAAGTTCTGATGTTAGAGGGCGAAGACGTGACCATTCCATATCCTTTTTACTTACATTTCCCCTTTAAAATTCGATAAATTAAGCCTAATTACAAAATTTCTTTAATATTCCTGCTTACATATATGTTGGGAGAGGTTTTTGTATGTCACGATGTAGACGAAACGCAACAAATGTTATTAAAGGCGAAAACCAAGTTGCAAGAAGATATTGACAAATTACAGACGAATTGTGACCGCATAAAGCAAGTGATGGCGGAGTTGAAGGCCCAACTTTATGCTAAATTCGGAAATAATATTAATCTCGAAGCTGAAGATGATTAAAAATGTTTTGTTTTTTATGTAATTAATTGTATGTAAAAAAAAATAAATGTTGAGATTGAGGTCAAGAGATTTTGATTTGCAAATAATTGTGAGAGTCAAGAAACTTTTCCCATGTTCATGAACAAATACGATTATAATACAAGAATGAGAATAACATCACATTTCAGTGTTTTCGTTTTGTTCTCTGCTTGAATTACTTTTTGACAAACCTGAACATTTGACCTACATTCACAATTGTATTTTCTTGAATCAACATAAAAGAACTCTAGGCCATACGGGTCACGGTGATCTTCTTGTTTGGCTGCTAAAACCACCAACACCCTTTTTCAATAAACTAAAACTATTCTGTACGAAAACCAAAACTTCCTCTTTCTCAAATCAGAGCAGACGGTGATATTATTCGCACCCGTACGGATTATATTATCGTTAAAAAAAATAATAATCCAGTGTAGCAAAGCATGTTATGACATCATTCAATATTGTGTATTACCTAGTCTATGGGAACATCTCTTGATGTTGAACCAGTAAGAAACCTGCAACAAACCCACTGGTGCATTCAGATACCAATCAGGAAAGGAGGTCGCGAAGAGAGGGCAGAAGGGGCCAGGTATAAAACAACCGGTCGACTCATTTGGCTTCCGCCTTTGCTCCGATTTACATCATTCACATTAAACTAAGCTCGAATGGAAAAAAAGGGCGATCCGACATCAATTCCTATGAGTTACGATGATGGGCAAAGTACTTACTCCATGGATCAACCACCACCGGCAAGTATACGCATTTATATCAATTTTAGACCGCATTTTACTCAAAATATTGGTAAGATCAGTTATTTATTGGCAAATCTTCCAATGACAAATGTTCCAAATTTGGTTCGTTGGCCAACTCGTGGAACCACGGTGTGTGACAAGCTGATGGCACTAGAAGCACACAACAGGTCACGTATGCGCAGTCACCCTTGTACCTGTAGGGACATTATAATTATTAAGTATTTGATAGATGTGGTTGGATTGTCATGTGTAACGTTTACTGGACTTGTTTATTAAGATTATTAAATATCACGCCTTGCTTTGCATTTGTTTTAAATTAAATTACAAAAAAAGAAGAAAAATGTTTCGTTTATTGCGATGGGATGTTGATTACACAGTCAGACAATAAAATGGTGACCCATACAGCTTCCTACTCTCAAATGTACAGTACAATGCTTGCATGAGAAGGGTCACGCTTGGTTATCAGTTGCAATAGGAAGTACCGGTATGTGTAATAAAAGGTTGTTAACACTGAATCTTCTTTGGATTAAAAAATTTAGTCTTTTAAAAAAAAAGACAATAAATAGTTTAGACTCAGACTAAAAGCCATTTCCTAAATCCTCTTAAGGACTAGAAGGATGTTGCTTGGTTTCACAACTTCACGCTTAACTTTCAAGGATCTTTCTTATTCAGCGAAGCATAAGAAAATGCTAGAGAGAGTCGAGTAATTTACAGAGCAGAGGACACTTTTGAGGCATCACAATGTCTAGAGTTAATCACGTTTGGGATGATGCTGTGTATTACCCTTTGTCAGTGGTGAGTTTCACTTTTATCATTGGAAAACATGGTGAAACTGACAAAATTTGGTTTTAACTTTGAGTGTAACAATCGTAAGTTATCACGTTCATATATTTTTCAGGCATACAAGAAACCCGAGGCGCCGTCCGTAAAAATTGCAAAGATTATTGCAGCGACTCTGTTTGGACTCAGTGTAGTTATTGGAGGTGTTGTGATTGCAGCTGTTTACATTCAAACCAAAAATCAATGCATTGTGATACCACAAACGGTAGGAGATGTTTTTAATTTATATTTAGTTTTATTTATTTATCGCGTATTTGTGTGTGTTAAGGTTCCTTTCGAGACTCTGAATGGCGCAGAGAGTGTTCCTGTTGCAGAAGCGCTTCACCAAGGGCCGTCAATAACAGAACAAACTGTAGAATCGCAGGAAGATAACAGTGCGGGAAGTGAAGAAAAAATTCACATTCCCTTGCAGTTGGATATTGATGATCTAGCTGGAGTAAGTTCTCACTTCAAACTTGAGTATTTACATTAAATTCTATAACTATCAATTATCAATTATTGTAAATTGCAGCAAATGATGGAGAATAACCAACGAGCTAGGATGAACTGCTTAATTGAAAAAAAGAAAGCTGAAGAAGTTGTAACACAAACTCCCAAACACGTAATCCATCTATTTTTTTTACTTTTATCCCTTTAAAAACATTCATCCATGATGATATATGGGAAATGTTTGAGTCATTGCCCTGAAATCACCCGGTAAATATGAGAAATCTTTCAAGAAAAACGAGGCCAATATAAATTTGACCCAATTTTACATACAATTAACTCTTTGAATACAACAAAGTCGATTACAAAACCTAAAATATTTCTCTCTTTTTTGACGTTTCATTTTTACTTTATTTGTCCTAGCTTCGCACTCCCTTTGGCAACCTAACAACTGATCACAGATATGTGCACATTACCGGCGAGAGTATGTCGCTTTCCTGCCGAAGTGGTAACGCAAGAACAATTCGTCCAATTCCTATGGACGACATCAGACAACCACAACACATGCAATCGAGAATGCATATGCAGCCTCACATGCAACCTCAAATGCAGCAACCGATACAAATGCGAATGAACATGCAGCCCCAACCGCAACACGCTATGATGGGCGGCCCACCTCATCTCTTGTTGGGGCCCGGTGGGCCCATGGGACCTCCTCCGCCGTCTGCTCAGGCTTTAATTATGGATCTACACGGTCAGTAACGACAAAACTTTTTGTGCTTCTACATTGTTTATAATACAATACATCAAATTTTTGCTTTACAGGGTTCCGTGAACCACGATCTGAACATCCTCGTGCTAAACGACAGTTGAAGCAATGTGATTGCGCTTGTGAATGCTAGGCAGCATTGGGTTTCATTGATTAATAAACAATACTATTGATAGGGAGTTAAACATTTTTTAAATTCATCGTTACACATCAGTCATCTTTAATCTCTGAGCTTTACCTAGTTAAAAAGAAATTCAATTTGTATTCAATAAATAAGGTAGTTTCCGATACAAATACAAGTTTATTCACATTCGTGGTCACATTTTTTTAAACCCACGTGCGCTTGGTTTGGTGTGGGAGGAAAAACATCATTCCGTGAATTAAGACATCCTTTAAAGAAAACGTATAGTTTTATATCTCAAAATCGGGGATTTTAACAATCTGCTTAGACTTAGACTTACCCAAAAACGCGTTTCTGATCGGTGGCCTCCGATTTAATTTACAATGATCGCAAAAAGTGCTAAGATAAATGGGACCGTCATTCCAAATCAAGTCAAAACCACCGACTCTTTTCTCATCTCCTACTAATCTAGTTCAGGAAATTTAAAGAACAATATTAACCAATAAATTTGGCTTTAAAATGTGTAAAATTTATGACAATCCATTCGTCTTGCTCTAATTTCACTTCAGTTAATGATTATGTATTGTGGCATTCGCGCTTCGCTGCAGTGTTAACGTACTACGGTATCAAAATGGTTCCTTGCTCGCGAGCGTACATTTTTCAATGGATCATACTTGAACCAGATACTCACTTGCCGGTGAAATCAATAACGTCCATTACGTCATTAAGCATTGAAAACTTCAAACTGTAATCTTCGTGGTTACTAGCAGTGAGAGCGGGAGAAGCATTTACTTCTATTAACCACCTGTAACGAAATAATAACATGTCGAAATAATCTTAAGAAAATATCCTTCGACATAATTTGCTGACGGTTTCATTTGTTGGTCAATTAGAATATCATAACCGTAAAGTTCGAAGCAGTGTTTGTCACTAATCATAATCTTTTGCACGGCTTGAAGGCTTTTAATAACGACCTCAATAATATCGTCTATGATTTTATAAACAACTTCTTCACCGTGTTTAGCTGCTAAATATGTCCTTAGTTTTAACAAAGCCCATTTACATCCTTTTTCTGGATCGTAATTGACGGTTGTTTTTTGTACAGCCACATTTGTCAAATGGATGTCTACCGGCAAAATTTAAATTTAATAGAAATAATAATTTGTATATATTTGTATATTTACATACACATGTTTTCAATTGAATCCAGCGAAAATGGAATACTAGAGAAGCGAGCAAATCCTTCTCTGTATAGCCACACCTTTAACGGATTGTACTGAAGAGATATAAACAAAAATTGTAAAAAAAAATTTGTGTAGAAATCACAGAAATCACAGTTCACCGATGTAACTAAAACGTAAACTCGCAAGTCGAATTTTCGTCCACCTATGAGGTAAGGATTCGAGACATAACGTTGTACTACATACGTTTCCGGCATTTCCTTTTCCGGATCTAATTGATTCTGTGTACAGTGCGATTTTTTTTAAATTTAAATTCCAAAAAAAATAATTATTTTTCAAACTTTTTTCCAGTCTGTAATATCTTTAAGCTTTTGGAAGAGAAAAATTCCTTTCCCCTGGGATTTTGCTGCCGGTTTCATAATCCATGTATGTCCTGGATTTTTACGGAATTCTTCCACAAATATATGATACTCGCTCTATAAAATCAAACACCAGGTTAATGATTACCAAATTTTATTTTAAGTTAAGGGTGAGATTAATTACTGGCAATTCAAAAGTCACGGGACAAATGTCGCATCTGCAAGGTAATTATAGACAATAAACTTTGGCATTGCAATTTTAAAAAATTGAAATTTGACTTCTCTGCTTCGGATTTTGAACGAGTCTTTTCCAGTAGTTTGCGCAACCGTTTCAAATTTTTCATAATTAAATTTTTCCTCGTAAGCTAAAACGTCTACATATTTTATTTGGTAAAACCAAGATGTCGCATTACTTCATAATGATTTCGGAAATGACAAATTTTCCGTCCATCGTCCATGTAGCACGCATCAAACATGTCTTTGAACCCGTACGAATCGCACCAGCAGATGTCCCAATCATCATCACTCAAAATTAATTTAAATTCATGGAATTTATTACATTTTCATACAACTTTTAATTTGATTTAACAGTTATTACTTAGCTTCTTGCCAACCTTTTGCTTTGAACACATCATTGACTGTATTGCAAAGGTGGCACTTATATTTTATAACTTTTTCCCTAATTAAAAAAAAATTATTAATTAATTTTTAATGATTTGAAAAATAATGCTAAAAAAATTGTACCCGTTAGGATTTGATTTCCTCTGTGCACTTTTCTGTTGCTGAAGACATAAAAGGAGTTGAAACAGCACCTAATGAATTATAAATGGAATTTTCTTACGCGTAATGATTTTACAGATTTTGCGCTCTGCATTGCATAATATGCGAAAGCGGAATGAGAGATAAAAAAATCAAATTGAGTTCGAGTATGGAGTTGGAAATGCAACTATGGTAACCACAAACCAATAAGGGAGAACTGACTCGTATGACGTTGACCAATCAGTGTCGCCATCCTGGCCGCTACGGTACGCAGCGCCATTTCTGTTTTTCAAATTCGCTTTCCAAGTTGGATTTTGAAGTGAGGCCTGTCGACTAGTACACTACATAGCTGCTCTGCCGAATTAATTTAATCTTCACTATTAACTAAAATGCCACGTACTCGTGTGAAGAAGAAGCAACAGTCTGAAGACGACGAAAGAAAGAAACATTTAGAGGAATATCTTGTTCAATTTGATTTACAGCGTACGTATAAAGAGATGAACCCGTAGAAGCTTTAATTTAGAATTTCAATATTTATTTTACAGTTGAAAACGAAATAACGCGTCTTAACCGGCAAGCTGAGTGCATGGAAAATTCAGTCCGAACATTTTTTGCCGTTCAACGAATGGGACTTGATAAAAATATTTTAGAAATGCCTTTTAAGGATTTTATTAGTAAGGAAATAATGTTAAACAATTTTAAATTTCGTTAATAATTTACACTGTTTAAACCTCAGAAAAGGAGAAAGATGAAAATAAACCTTCGTCAGAAATACGATCAACCAAACAGAGTACGAAGAAAAAAAAAGTACACTCAATTTTGAAGGCGAATTCAACGTGTAAAAAACGCAATAGAAACGATATAACCCCTAAACAAAACAACAGAGCGTTGAATCCAAACGTGTTCACACCTAAATTCGATCCGCGGTATAATTAGTTTACACAATTGGCACTTTCAGTTTCAGAAGATTATTTTTATTTTTTTCTATTTAGAAAACCAATAACTCCGGCAGTAGGTTTACGAAGTATTAAGCCAGGAGAAAAATTCATTATGATGTCCGTGTCGGGAAGCCCATTGTCAGGGAGCCCAGTGACCGAATTGGTGGCAGATGCAGATGGAAAGGTTAAAAAAAAATTAGAAAATGTGCTAGAATTGCAAACACCAATAATTGCAATTATTTTTTTTATATTTAGACTATACACGTTACGACGGACATGCCCGTTCCCAACGATTTGGATGAAGATACCAAGAATAAAATTTGCATGATTCAAAAAGAACTGGCCAGACGTTAATGAAATTGTAAAGATTTTTTATTCCATTTTGATTCTTTTGTAATTTACAGATCCGAGAACTAGAGTAGATTAAATTTACCTATCAAATTTCGAAATTTTCTGGTCAAATTTCATTTTATAATATGGAGTAATCTGCACTTTATTTTCTAAAAATTCGATGGATTTTTCCGGTATTTCGGGACATCTTTTCCTGGAATTAGAAAAAAAATAGTTTGCTCACCAATCGAGTTGTGGTTTTTAATTTAGTTGCAAATACTTCATTTCCTCCAGTTTGTTTTTCTTCATTTCCCTAAGGTCTTTCAAGGTTTTCTCCTTTTCAGTCAAAGCTTTCACACCATCAGCAAACATTTGCGCTCGATCTCGTATACGACTGGTTTCGTTCTCTTCGATTTGTTGCAGTTGACGCTTCGCTATTTCTTTTCTCGTAATTTTCCTTCGCCTTTCCATTTCTCTCTCCTTAATTATACTTTCCTTCTGATCCCTGCGAGTTTAAACACGTTGCATTTTAATTTTAAACTCCGAATAGTATTGTTTCACACTCAAACGGACTTAATTAGCTTCTGATAGTCCTCTTTATCTTCCTGCAAATAAACAGCCGCAATTTTTTGCTTAAGCGCGAGATTTTCCTCTCGCGCACGTTTCAAGGTCTCAGTTTTGTTTTTAAGTTTCAATTGATCCTCTTTTTCTTTCATTCGCCATTTGCGCTCTTCCAGTTCCATATCCCGTTTCACTCTTATCTCGTGCTAAATTATTCGCGTTATTTTCGTGTCGAGTAATTTCACCGATTTAACTTACCCAATCTATGCCTTCAACGACCAATTTTTCAAAATTCGCGCTATTCCTGTCTAGCCTCTCCTGGCGTAGTCTTCGAGCGCGCAACTTCTCCTCATTTTTGTCATTCATTTTACGTTCTCGTTCAATAGTATACAGTTCCGCTTCTTTCTCTCTCATTTTTTGCTGCCATTTGTCTTCGAGAATGCGATGCATCATCCCTTCGACGCAATCATCTAACCCTTGCTGCAATAAAATAACAAAACTATCATTTAAATTTGAGTTTAAATACTCCTCAACCTTTAACAGCTTTTGTTTCTGTCTCTTTCTTCTTAACTCTTCGTCGAAATCATCTAATGTGCCCGCCATACATTTTAAAAGTACTTTCTTCTCTTCCAATAAGTGTTCCTGTTCGACTTGGCGAATTTGCTCGTTGTCTTTAATTTGGAATTGCAACACTTCCCCGTATCTCGATTTAAACAAAAATAAATTTAATTTAAAATTTTTTAATTTTTAAGTTGAATTCAAGCCGTACTTTTTGCCAAGTTCTTTCAATTTCTCTTGCCTCGCTCTTTCCTTCTCGATTGCAGCCCGCCGTTCCTCTTCCATAATGCTTTCCATGCGGCTTTCTTCCTCTTGCATCGTGGCGTCTAATCTTTGTCGATTTTCTATTTGTTTCTGATGTATAGCCGCGTTTTTTATTGCTGTAATTCGCTGGAACCAGATAAAACCTCATTACAAACATCCGATCGAGTCGCATTGAAAAAGATTACGCATCGCCCTATAAGGCCCGTACCTTATTTAAATCTTTCATTTCTTCTTCTTGCTCTAATTTCGCGTCATTCGCTCTTTTTAATAAAAAATCCGTATGTTCCTTAAGGTCCCGATCGATTTCATCAAACTTTTTTGGTAGTTTGCTCTTTTCTTTATCCATGATTTTCAAATATTCTCTTCTTTTAAGACTAGCATCCTGTTTGAATTAAATAAAACATTAAACTAGTAACCTAGGGGAAAAAGTGTGTCTTTTATATAACCGCTTTGTATTGATTTTCCTGTATACACATCGAAAACACATTGTCCTGCTCTTCTACCGATAACGTTCGCGCAGCTGATTTAATTCTTTCGAATCTATTTTTATCAATAACAATGGATCTACCTGATGGATCTGGTCGTGAAGGAATTCTTAACAGAAAAATGTTTATTTTTAAAAAAAGGTCATTTGTTTGGTTTATTGATTTTAATAGTACTTAATGGATCGAATAAGATCGGGAATAATAATCCATTTGCGTTCCGATTCTATTTTTCCTGGTTTTTGTATCTTCGGTACGGGTGTCTTCAATTTTTAATAAATAAATAAAATGCAGTGAAAAAATGTAAGTGAAAAATCGATTCTAAATTTTACTCGTTTAGTTCCAACCAAAGCGTCATCAAAGGATGTAACGCGTCGAAGGTAATATTTCTTTTGGTGTTGAGGACCCAGGCCATAATCGCCATATTTTTCTCTGGCTGGGGCCGATTGTGTCTTCGCTTCATCTCCTTTTAAAGAGCCAGAAGTAGGGAGAAAAAGACTTCCCTTCTGTGCAGAAATTCGATATTGTTAGGTAATTGATGAACCCTTAGTTTGCTAACTATATCGATACAAACCAGTACGTCTACAGCCATTAATTTTTTTTAAAGTCCTGCCAAAATAGGCCAGTAGAAACGTACATTAGTGCAGAAAACGATTTTAACTAAATGCATTCATTGACAAGGACACCGTTGCCTAGCAATAACAAATTGTTATCGCTTAGCAACCAGCTACATATACGAATTTTCATAAAGCGCTTTTCAGATTTAAAAATCAACAAAAAACAAACGATGAATTCATTTTGTAATAGACTTTATTGTATTTTTGTACATATTCTACAATTTTTTCTTCATTTTTTGGTTGGGTTTTTTTTTTGTTGTTTTTTTTCGTTTTTTTTGTTGAAAATTGTTTAGAGTTCAGATCAAAAATATACAATAGTAACAATAGTTTCTTTTACAGTTTTCTATCAGACAAAAAATTATCAAAAATACTTACCAATAAAACGCTATTAAAAAAACTGTGGTTTAATCCGAAGAGGAGCTAATATATCAACAAAAAATAAAATAAAATTTTCAGCAAAACAAATGTAATACAGAACTTTAAAACAAAACGAAAAACAATCGAATTTTTGTTTGTCTTTACTTGAGACCGTCGATTCATTTTCGACCGACTCCAAGGTGTCTTCTAGTTTAATAAACGATGGCAGTTCAGCTGTTTCTTCTCTTACAGGCGGGTTCTTGTCATCAGAAACACTGAAATTAAATTTGTATTAATATAATCAAATTTAATTATCCTGATTAAATAACCTCGGTGCTGATTTAACATTTTTTGCTACGGAAGAATCGATCGAAGCACATAATTTGCGTTTTTCCCTTGAAGCATGTTTAAGCGGACATTTGGTCTTTGTGCATTTTCCAGTTCTTTGAAATTCCGCACAAAAGAACACGTGCAGTTTTTTACACTAAATCATTAAGTATTTAATAATTAAAACACCAAAAAATAACATCACAAAATAAATACCTTCTCTCCGAGACTACAAAAACCTTTTAAGAAATTCTCACAATTATCAGCTTTCGGATTAACATTTACATGACTGTATGGACATGTGTCGGCATTGCAACGACCTCGCAAAAAAAAGCGACACACGGGCATTTTCTTTGAGCAGATTTTGTGAGAGAAAGGACAGTTTTCAACGGAGCATTTGCCTTGCAAAAATCTGTTTAACCAAAATAAATAAGTAAATACAACAAACAATATAAAAATTCACTTTTCTACCTAGTGCACACAGCCACTTTATCAGGATCGTGTTGATATGGACATGTGCCGAGATCTTTTTTGGTGCATTTTCCAAATCGACTGTAGAACAAACAATATTGCTTGGATTTTGTCTTGGCAGCCACTAAACGATTTATACTCCGATTGATCGAGCGACTAAATAAATAGATACATCGATACTTATTATTTCGAGATTAACGGTTGTAAAACAAGGCAGTACTTAGCCAAAGTCCTTGTCTTATTGGCCTGAGATAATACGAGTAGTCCGGGTTTTGTTTGTAGAAATGTTTCACCTCCGATATCGATTCGTGACATATTTGGTTGACGATCCAAGTCTAATAGGATAGAATCATAACTCATTAAGAGTGTTTTATACGTTAAAGTGATTTTCTTACTGTGGCCGTTTGTAGATTGTTGGTTTATACGTTTTAAGGTTTTCCCGAACGGATCCAACATAAATTTGATTCCTCGTACCGTGATCATTTTCGTATTTAACTCTGTTAAACAGATTTCAAATTAAAAACTCATATTTTCGAATGTTTTAATATAAACAGATACGTACTATTCTGCTCCGTGGACGATTTCTTTGGCGATAAATCATGCGTGCGTGACAATTTGTTCGGACTGGATTTATATAAAATGCCTCCAATGAAAACAAATTGATTAATTTTGCCTTTCTTACAACTAAAATAAAAAGTTAAAACAAATTTTAAAAATAAATTAAATCGCTTCGGTGTTGCTGCACATACACTTCAACTTTTTGTTGTTTCCAACTATTATTTTTTGAAAGAGATTGAAAACTATATCCACGTTTCGCCAAATGAAATTTCGTGTACACAGCGCTGCGATTTTTAAAGTCACTACGTTGCATAAACTTCTTATCTTTGACGACATATTTGATAGAATACTTTCCAACTTTTCTTACGAAATGTGGGCTACTTTTTGACGATTGATTTCTGATTAGTTTGTACCTGTTCAATATTTGATTGGTGGAATGAGCTCTTAAAAGCTTTGTGGGAGTCTTTAAGACAATCGAAGGCTTCTTCAGGGGCGATTTGCTCCAATTTTTCTGCTGCTTCAAAGAATTACTCAATTTTAGATTCGCAGATTGTAAATTTGCGCCTTTCGATTTTGAACTCCATTTGTATCTTGACGATTTTAAAACAATCCTATCGCTTTTATCAGAATTACAACTCACAGCTTTTGTCGGAGCTTTTTTTGAATTCACGATCGGCGACAGTTTTGGGGACGAAATTCCATGTCGATTAATTTTTGGAGTACTTGATTCCAAAATTAACCGATTACTGCTTAAATCGTTCATTTCAGGTTTCACTACAACACGGTGAGCTTGGACCGTTCGCCGCTGTTGAGGTAAGTTTACTATTCTTGAGGTTTTGCCCGATGACGTCGGTGTTAGTCCGGTATCGCTGAGCTTGTGAAGAGTTTTCACCCGCATTAAACTTTTTGGCGTTAAAGGTTTCATTTTAACTTCTTGACTCCTTGGTTTTGGAGGTTCGTTTCGTTGCTTGTAGTCTGTTAACAGTTCTGAAAATTAAAAAGTAGGGTTAAATTACGGTGCCAAAATTTTACTTCGGATTTGGTAATGGTTAAAAGTATGAACTTCTCACTTGTATAGTATTCATACTCCCGTAAGAGTTTTTGCTTTCCTTCTGCCATTGTGGACTAAACGCAGTATAAATGTAATAAAAAATCGAAGAACAAAAAGTTGAACTGCAATATTATTGAAACTCTTCACGACTTGAATTGTTACGCTCTGCACACATACCTTGATTTCTACTGCGTCATTACCTTAAGGCTGAGTCATGTGTAATTGCGCATGCGTGGCATCGGGTTTTAGAAGCGCCCGTCTGTGGGTTACGTGAGCTAAATAATTACTGCCGTTGTTACCATGGTCACGGCGAAATGATATCTAAGTGAACGTGAGGGAACTTCATTATTCGCGGACGACACGCCCCACCCAAAACCGCTTCATCAAATATTTTAAATAAACAAAACAGTTATGGCACTAGTTGGTCCAGACTCTGACAGTGAAGATGAACTTCCGGGAGGCTGGGAGGAGCGAGCAACACTTGATGGCAGAGTTTATTACGCAAAGTATATTACCAATTATTGTATATTGAATTGAAATATTGATTTGTTGAAATTAGTCACATGATCAAATCCACTCAATGGACACATCCTCGCACTGGGAAAAAGAAGTCCGTGTCAGGAGGCAAGTTCAGTTTATTTTATATTTTGAAATAATGCATAACGTACATTTATTTGTATTTGTAGATCTTCCTTACGGATGGGAGAGGAGTGTGAAAGAGGACGGGCAAATTTTTTATGTGGAGTAAGTTGTGACGATTACATTGCAGTGCATTTTGTGAAGTACAAATCATGTTGCCCATTTTTTCCCCTTCTTTTTCTAGCCATATAAACCAGAAAACTACATACACTGATCCAAGACTTGCATTTGCTGTGGAAGAGAAAGAATGCCCGTATGACATCCGACAAAGATTCGATGCTAGTACAGCAGCACTTCAAATAATGCATGGGCAAGATTGGAGTGGTAAAAATGTTGTCGTAACCGGCGCTAATAGTGGAATTGGTACGGTTTGTTAATCGTTTGATTATATGCTTTGAGTATATCAAATGTTTGCAATTTATTTAGGACTGGAAACTGCTAAATCTCTCGCTTTTCACGGTGCTACGGTTATATTAGCATCGAGGAATTTGGAAAAAAGTTTAGAAGCCATAGAGAATTTTGCGAAGGAAAAAGTGAGCACGAGTGATGAAAATTAATTTTAAAATTTGTAAATTTTGTATAATTTTCAGCCACAAATCAAAGCGGAAGCGATGCTTTTGGATTTGTGCTCCTTTCGTAGTATTCATCAGTTCGCAACAGATTTTAAGAAAAAATATTCGTGAGAAAATTAATTTTTTCTCGATGAAATAATATAATTCTTAGATGTTTCTTATTGCAGGAAACTAGATCTTTTGGTTTTAAATGCTGCCGTTTTTGGCGTGCCTTATTCAAAAACAGAAAATGGTTTTGAATCAACCTTCCAAACCAACTACTTAGGCCATTTTTATTTGGTACAACTGTTGGAGGAAACCGTCGTTAAATCCTCTCCGAATCGAATAGTGGTTGTTGCATCCGAATCCCATCGGTAAAATCTAACTTGATAAAAATAAAATACAAACATTTTTTCAAATTATTTTTCTAGGTTTGCGAACTTATCGATTGAAAACATTTCAGTTGAAAAATTGTCACCTCCGGCGTGTCAATACAGCGGTCTTTCTGCTTACAATTTGTCAAAATTGTGCAATATTCTCTTTGCAACCGAGCTAAACGCGCGTTTGTATAAAAAAGGAACTTTCACAAACAGTTTGCATCCAGGAAATATGGTTAGCACGAATATTTCCAATTCCTGGTGGTTTTATCGTCTGCTATTTTTCATCGTTCGCCCCTTCACAAAATCATTGGTAGGACTTTTGTTTTGAGTCATTGTTATATATATATACATTTGTTTATTATTTTAGCAACAAGCTGCTGCCACTACTATTTATTGCGCCGTCGCTCCGGACTTGGAACAAGTCGGAGGACTATATTTCAACAATTGTTGCAGATGTGAACCATCAGCGGCAGCTCAAGATGAAAAACTAGCTAAAGAATTATGGGATTTAAGCGAACAAATGATTAAAGATGCATTAACTAAAGGAGGCGGAATGTTTTGATCTTGCTTTATTTAACTTGTGTAAAAGTTTTTGCAACGCTTATAAAAAACACTATCCAAGAAAAATAAAAGTTTCTATTTCTGACTTTGAAAGAAAAATAAAAAGAAAGAATAATAATAAAAAAAAAAAAACCAAAGAACAACAAGAGTGTTTTGAAAATCGATCACTAGGAGGCGACCTATCATAACATGGCTAACGCTTGCAAACAAGTCAGTGACAACTCGGAAACAAAACTTAGCAATCCACAGAAATTCACGAGTCCTTTTCATGCGAAAAATTTGCTACAATCTCTTTGCGAAGTGAAAAAGATATCGGGTGTTTGTGATGGATGTATTGTTATTGAAGGCAAAGAAATCTTAGTTCAACGTAGTGTTTTGGCTGCCGCGAGTCCGTATTTTAGGTAAGACATGACTGATACACTCTTGCTTAACGTCATTGTGCAACCACGAAAGATATTTAAAAAAGAAAATATTTTAAAAAAAAATAAAAAATTGTTTCGCAACGCTGCAGTCGCTTAAAATTAACGTCATAATCTTTTCCCCTTCGAAACAGGGCATTTTTCAATTTTGACAGCAACAAAGTTAATTCCTCAAACATTGAACGGCAGATATTATCATTGGAATATGTTAAATCATCAGCATTCGAAAGCATTTTGGAGTTCATATACAGCGGCGAAATTATCATCGGAGAAGACAACGTCGAGGACTTGTTACAAGCAGCTGATTTGTTGCTTATGAGTGACCTTAAAGAGCTGTGCTTTGATTATTTGGAACAGTGCATCGCTCCACCTAATTGTTTGGGTATATTAGAATTCACTGAAAGATTTACTTGCCCCCGCGTCAACTTCAAAGCTAATGAAGTGCTTAATAATTGTTTCAGGTAATAAGAAATAAGAATAACGAAATTGATTAATTATAACATCATTTTGTCTTTCTTTTCAATTCAGTGAAGTTAGTCTATCGGAAGAATTTCTTCTTTTAAATGAAGAAAGACTAACTCGTATTTTACAACGCCATCATTTATCGGTGCCATCCGAAGAAGTCGTGTTAGCGGCTCTAATGCGCTGGATAAGCAATAATCCTATGCGTAACAACCGCTTTCCCGACCTGGTTCGAGAATGTGTCCGTATTGACGTTGTTAATTCGAGTAAATTAACTATTGAGAATTTATTCCATTCGCTGTCTACCACCGAGATAAAGGTACCAATAAGTAAAAACTGGCATCCCAGAGGACAAGTCGATGCCCTCGTCGTCTGCGGTGGTTACCAGGGAAAGTAGGCATTCTTTTAGTTGAAAATTAAATTTCATTTTATCATATATTTCATTTATTTTCCAGTTCCGATGAAGTCAGTAGAAAAGTATGTTGCACCGAACTCCCCCCAAACAGAGTGCTACATTCGGGCGATTGGCTGAGTTTAGCTCCTCTGCTTACAACACGAGCCCACCACAGCGTGGTCGAAGCTGGTAATTATTTTTAAGTCGTAAAAAGCGCAAAAATGTGCAAACTGTTTGAATTTTGCGTCCACGTCCATCAACGGGACAATAATTTACACATTTCTCTCTCCAGGTGGATGTTTGTACGCTGTGGGCGGCAAAGGATGTCAAGGCCAAGTGTTGAACACGGGCGAAAAATATGATCCCGACACCGACACGTGGTCGTACATAAATCCAATGAAACATGCCAGAATGAATTTCGGCCTGCTAACAGTGGGCGATCGCATTTACGCCGTGGGCGGCCAAAGTTCCCAAGGAGCTGTGTTTACCAGCATGGAGGAATACAACATTTACACTAATAAATGGAGGATGTTGCCCGACATGAGCCTTCAGAGGGCACAAGCTGCGTATGCGGTGGCTGCCAATAAGATCTATGTAATTGCTGGTATTAACAGTGGGAAATTGTACGAAGCGGTTGAAGTTTTTGATCCAAAATCAGAGACATGGTACTCAGCCCCTCCGTTAAAAGAGAGGCGTTTTGGAGCGCACGCGGTTGGCGTGGGTAACGATGTTTTTGTTTTTGGTGGGTTGAGACCACTGGAATGCCCCAGTGCCCACAACGGACTGAAATTTTGCCCTACCGAATCGTTTTGCACTGAAGGCAATTTTTGGCACAGTTGCATCAACACTCGTGGAATGTTTTCCACCACGGAATCGTCAAGAATAGACAAAGTTCTCACGAATGGAGAAATGATTCACGTGGTTGGAGACTTAGAGGTGGGTGGGGTTTATCACTTTGTAAGGGGGTATCATATCAGTTCCAATATATGGAGAGATGTTATACGGGAACATCCGCATAATCAAAGATTCGTTCAATGTGCAATACTTAAAATGTCGAAAGCTTCGTTGTGGGAGAAGAAGCTCAAGTCGCAAGGACTTTAATGTTTTGTTTGTTCTAGCAGCTTGTTGATTATTCCCTTATTATTATTATTACAAATTGTAATATTTGTTTCATCTAATTTTTTATACGTTTTTCTAATACTATCATTTTGTATGTAGTTTAGTATTCAGCAATTTATTTATTTACCATTATTTGATTTACAAAACTAAACTTTTGGCTTTAATGTTGTTGTAGTCGTACATTACTGATCAATGTGTACTGTTAACCGCATAACCTTAGCCTTACCGTGTATACGATAAATGTTAAAGGTCAATTTATTTCCTCTTGTACCTAAAAGCGAGAAATGATTTGCTGTTAAAACTACATCTCCGCAAAAATAAAAAGTTCCATCAGTTACCTGCTCTTAGATTTGAATTTCTTATTTGGTTGTGTCTTATTTTTTATTAAACCCAGCTCCTTTCTTTCTTTGTACGTTGCTGGTCCTTGTCGGTGTTTTTTGACAGATCTGTTACTGGTATCGGTCAATTCTCTATCAAATGACGACACTTTATCCTGTTTATCTGTAAAAAAAAAAATATATATATATATTTCACAATTCAATTTAAAAATGAAATCTGAGGAATTACTTTTGCTCGGTTTGTTGACTTTTTTACGTTTTTCATCACGTTCAGTTACAGCGCGTATAGGTTTAGCTTTTCGCATTCGTTTTGCTACTCGCGCTTGATAATCTGCCGCTTTTTTCATTTCAAATTCGGCTCGATCTTCAGGCTAAATTAAAATGCAAAAATTGATTATTTTTTAAAATAATTAATCCAGTTGAAGCAAAAATAACGTACCGTCGATAGCTTTTTTATTTTGTCAATTTTTCGCTGTTTCTTCGAGATCGAGGGGTCAACTACGTCTAACCGAAGTCTGTCTGAAATTTTTCATAATTCAATATTTGATTGAATAATTGGAGTAACCAAATGATTACTTTTATCATCCTCGCGTTCTTTGTGACTCTGAAACCAAGTTCGTTTCGGTCGACTGAAAATCTCTTTATGATGTTCCACCATTTTTTCTGCTTTGTGCGCTTTTAATTCTGTAATTCTTAATTCTTTTTCCTCTTTCTCTTCGTGCAACACGCGTGTAATGTCAGATTCTAGTTTATCAATTTGATCTCTGTATTTTGAGATTACTTCTGCAAATTTTGTTCAAGTTTATAAGTTAACCAGCATTACTACACATTTAAAGGTCTTTACCTGGTTTGACAGTTCTTCTCTTAACGGCAAGAGTTGCTCGTTTACATATTTCCTGTAACAGTTTTCTTTCATTTTCCCCTACTAGTGTGATTGCTCTATTGGATAATTTTTACGTTATTAAACGATAAAAAAATAAGTTTTCTTTCGGTTACCTTCCACTACGACCAGCTCTAGCTGTCCGGCCAACTCGATGTACATAATGTTGAATTGTCGCCGGCATCGTAAAGTTAATTACGGTCTTTACGTTCGGAATATCCAAACCTCTCGCTGCCAAATCAGTCGCTAGAAGAACATCTATCGACTCTTCTTTAAATTTTTTTAACGTTTCGAGACGCTAAGTTAAAGTAAATATTATATAAAACTGTTTGAAACTAATCTAAAGTTATGTTACTTGAGTTTGAGAAAGATTCCCATGCAGTTCTCCAACTTGAACTCCGAGTAAACCGAGTACAATATGCATTCGATGAGTTTGCACCTTTGTTTGCATAAACACTATTGTATGATCGTGAAAAATTCTACTGACCAATGCTGTTTCCATGTAAAAAAAATAACATAAATTAATTAAAAACATCTCGATTTTATTTACCCCGTTTATTTACCGGCTACAATGGCTTCCCTGTCACCTTCTCTAGACTCGCGAACACGAATAAATTCTTGATGCAAATTAAATGCAACATCCGTGTTATTATTGACAAAAATCTTTACCGGAGCTTTTAAAGAAACCGCTGCCAAATCTTTAACTTTGTCGGACATTGTTGCTGAAAATAACATAGTCTGACGATTTGATGAACACTGCTGAATGATTTCCTTCATTTGGACAGCAAAATACTCGTCTAACATCCTACAAAAAGAAAATGTTACAGACTAGAACAAGTTCTTAAATTAAATTACGAGCGAGTAGGTATACCTGTCCGCTTCATCTAAAATTAAAACTTCAATGTTTTCGATATTGAAAGAATGCGTATTTTGTAAATGATCGATTAGACGTCCAGGTGTAGCGATAATAATATCAGGGTTCGATTTTAGAACTGACTCTTGGGTTTTAATATCCAATCCACCTAAAAAAAGGAATCATAATTTTAACGTATGAATAAAAATGATGTAAAAATATATATATCAGATAATTACCAGTAGCTAAACCGATCTTTATATTGGTTAATTGGGCTAACTTTAATGAGACTTCAAACACTTGCACCGCTAATTCACGTGTTGGTAGTAAAATCAAAACACGAGTGACGGGTGCTTGTTTTGGCTTGTACAACAATCGTTCCAAAATAGGTAACATAAAAGCCGCTGTTTTACCTATTAAATAATAATAATAAAACAATTTTTATCCGGTTTAATAAACATTTAATAAAGACATAGAATATTTACCCGTTCCAGTCGCAGCACAACCGCACACATCTTTACCAAGCAAAGCGACTGGTATTGTAGCTGACTGAATAGGAGTAGGATGTGCAAATTTCATAATCGTGAGCGCCTTAAGTAAAGGTCTTGACAAATTCATCTCTTGAAATGTTAATGTTTCATGAAAAGCAGGTGCATCTTGAAAAAAGTTTATTGTTTCTTCCTGTATGACAAAAAAAAAATCATTTTAATTGATTTCTTTAAAAAAGTCTAACGTTTATCACATACCGATACGTCATCCTGTGTAAGCATTTCCTCTACACTTTTCTTCTGGGATTTCTTCTTCCCCTTTTTAGATTTTATCCTTACAGAATCTTGAAAAAAATTTAATTCAGTTGTATAATAGGTTTTAATTGGTTTTTGACAGTTTTGTTTGTACCTGGAATGTTATCCTCTATCGATGACAAATCATCTTCGATCTCTTCTTCACTTATTTCTTCATTTTCGTCCAATTCAACTTGCTGTTCAGTATCGTCATCGAAATCTGGAGTCAGATTTTCACCGTCAGCTGAAGTACTGGCCTAAAAGCAAAACATTTAATAGAAAATAAATTTGAATTTGCCGTTTCGAGGTTTTACTTTCTTCCGTTTTTCTTTTCTGATTTTATTTATTTTGTCGTCGAGTGATACCGATGGTTTCTTTTTCAAATATTTTGTTATCTCACTCCAGGTATCAAAGTTGTATTCTTGCACATTGTCCACGAATTTAAAACCTGATGCGAAGTCAGTACGTTTTACATTTTTATTTTTCGGATTGACCTAAATCAGATAAATTTATAAAGCACATTATAACTTCCATATCGTAAACTAAAACATACCTCGTCGTCACTACTCTCTTCATCCGAATCAATTTCTTCATTATTTTCACTCGGATTCATATTAAAAAGGTTTTGTCTCGCCACGTGCTCCGAAGGACGCAAGTTCTTTGCTGATGCAGCGATACTTACTGGTTGTTGAGTACTTCCGAAACTTGACACGCGTGGTACTTCCGGTCTTTATCGCGCTGTTTTTGCATGGTTTTTGGCGCCTGAACTGTCTTAACTTTAATCTGTTTTCGTTTAATTTCATTTTATTTGTTTAGTCATGGGTATACTTGGACTTTCCAAAGTTATTGGGGATTTTGCTTCAACTGCCGTAAAAGAAAACGAAATAAAAAACTATTTCGGTAAGTTTACTTAGGAAGACAATTATAACACGATTGTAAGTTATAGGAACATTAATTGATATCATTTGTACAACGCAGGTCGAAAAGTTGCTATTGATGCATCAATGAGCATTTATCAATTCCTTATTGCTGTCCGGCAAGAGGGCAATATGTTGACGAATGCTGATGGTGAAACCACAAGGTACTTAAACCCACAATTGCCCGTTTTGGTTTTGCTTATTCTTGTTTTGTAGCCATTTGATGGGGATATTTTACCGAACAATTCGACTGGTTGAAAACGGAATTAAGCCTGTCTACGTATTCGATGGAAAACCACCAACTTTAAAATCAGGAGAGGTAATTAATCGGGGGAAAAAATGATTTTTCCCCTTTTACAAATTCCCATCTTTGCAATGCAGCTTGCGAAACGTGAAGAGCGGCGAGCAGAAGCACAAAAACAACTAGAAAAAGCAGAGGAAACTGGTAAAAATGAGCATTTATTTCGTTTCTTAAATTAAATAATTATAAATCCTTTATTCTCAGGTGATGTTGAGAGTGTAAACAAATTCAATCGACGATTGGTAAAAGTTACAAAACATCACAACGATGAATGCAAGCAATTACTCAACCTAATGGGCATTCCTTACATCGAAGTAAGTTCGAATTAAACTCGTGATTTTAAAATTTTGTCATAATGTCATTGCTTTAAACAGGCGCCGTGTGAAGCTGAAGCTCAATGCGCCGAATTAGTTAAAGCTGGAAAAGTCTACGCCACTGCGACTGAAGATATGGACGCTTTAACTTTTGGTTCGAGCGTAATGTTACGGCACATGACATTCAGCGAAGCGAGAAAAATGCCGATTCGAGAATATCAATTGACTAAATTGTTGTCAGAGTTGGACATGGATCAAAACAAGGTATAACATTTAATATTAATATAATAATTAGAACTTAACGAAAATTTGTTACGCGTAAAGTTTATAGACATGTGCATACTGCTCGGTTGCGATTATTGCGACAGTATCAAGGGTATTGGTCCCAAACGGGCGGTGGAATTGATTAAAACGCACGGCTCAATTGAGGAAATTGTCAAGCGGTTGGATACCAAAAAGTACACCGTACCATCAGATTGGGCTTACGAAGAAGCGCGACAATTGTTCACGAATCCTGAAGTCGCCCCGGCTGATCAGATTGATATCAAATGGAAAGAACCGGAAGAAGAGGCGTTGTTGAAATTTATGTGCGAAGACAATGGCTTCAAGTAAATTAAAAAAGTAAAATAGAAATTAATAAAAACAATTTTTAATCAGTTTTATGCCATTTCAGTGAAGAAAGGATTCGAAATGGAATTAAGAAATTAACCAAAGGCAGGAATTCCACAACTCAAGGCCGATTAGATGGTTTCTTTAAAGTCCTTAGTCCACCAACATCAAACAAGCGCAAGGTACAGTTGTTTTTTTAAAGATTTGAAATGTGGTGTTTGATTGTCAAAGTTGATTTTTGTTCCCTTAAGATTGAAGAAAAACCTGCCAAGTCAAATAAGAAATTAAAAGGTGGCAAAAAGCGTCCGAGATGATCCTTAAACAACTTGGTAATTCATAGGCTTTGTTCTGTAAGTGATCTGAGAAACTGACGTTTTCTAATGTTGGCAGCTTCTTGTTTAATCTCTTCACTGTTGCTAGAATTTAATTCCGTTTGACCCATGACTTTAAGCTATAAAAAAAATCGATTAATCTCAGGTAGTCTAGTTTGTTTGTAATCAACTATACCGCCAATTGCTTTTTATCTAATTCTCCATGTTTTGTATGAAGATGTAATTTCATTAAAGAAAAAATTGTGCACAAGAAATTAAAATAATTTGACCAAAAATAAATGAAATAAAGGATATTGACAAGAAATTCAAGAATAGATACATCCCAGAAACAATTGTAATATGCATCCATTGCATCGGAACAATTTTTCTCTTGCAAAGCCTTGAATGCCACCATGTAATCAACTTCGTCCAGAAATTGGCACAGAACAGCAGCCTAACAAAATGAATTTAAATCACGAGAAATCCGTATTGGCAATTTTAAAAATAAAAGCATTTCGTACTTGAGTATGATACGTGAGTTGTGAACAACATCGAATCATCCGTTTGTAGACTAGATCGTCGAAAATGGTTCGCGGTACTGGGTAAAGGAAAAAATCACTACTGGCAGCTCCTGCCTCTAAGTAATACTTGAGGCATTTTGCATGGTACCCCAAAACTAATGATAAATTAAAAATAATAAAATAAATCATTATTTTGATCCGAGTATTACCGTAATTTAGGTCGGCCATAGTCTTTAAAAATGGCGGATAATTTGGAAATAGCTGAAGAGTGCGGGTCAGTAATAACACCAATGTCTCGCAAACGGCCTTTATATAAAATGCACCAGAACTGGAAACGAGAAAGCAAATAATGATTTGACATTTTTTATACAAATTAATCTTACTTGCTTACTACTGCTGGCCATGGCGTAGAATACTCCAAGAATATGTTGTTGTTACTGTCATCCTATGTATTCGACGTACAATTTAAATTTCTCGTATTGTAACGGTTTCAAAAATGGTTTTAACTCACTTTTAGTATGTTGTGAAGTTTGGCTAAGCACGAGATCATCACAGACAGGGGAAGAATGTTTTGTACTTTTTCCATAAATTGGTTTAACGCCGTTCTAAAATATTAGTGGAGTTTGGTAACTTAGTACTGTATTTTAAAATAAGATCGTCGCTGAAAAGGAAAAGCCGAGGAAAAGCTTACTTGCTAAATATTGCGTGCGGAACCTCACGCTGCAATACATTCGTTAACCCACTGGACGAACGTTTTTGCTGATTACTATTGTTTGTGAATATTGGTAACACTAAACATACAATTAATACGAATTAAAAATTAATTTACGGATAACGAAAAAGAGTGATTTTGCCAATACTTAATTCCCACAACTCTTTTACAGCTTTTCTACTTCCAGAATTTGCACGAATTTCGAGGCATACTTTTGCCAAAATACAAGCAAAATGGACACACTGTTAATAAAATTCATATTTTTATATAAGAATTGCGTAGAATTCAATTTTAAAATACTTCAAAACGAGAGCTTCGACCGTAATCGCAAGATGATAAATAATCCCATTGCTGGACAGTAAGTAAATAAGCTACACAATAATCAATTATTTCTGGACGTGGTATATCTAAGACAGAAATAACATAAAATAACAATGATGGGGCTTAGAAACGAATTAAGTGGTGCGGTACGGTATACCCTTATCTTGAAAAAGGGCGTGAACGCAGGATTTACACTTCTTTATTAGTTCCGCATTAAATTCACTGTGCGGTTGAAGAGTTTGATCCTGCAGCAAATCCACCAACAATGCTTCCCATCGGATTAGTTTGGACAAGTAAAAGGATTTTACTCCGACTTCTGATTCGGCATCATCGAGCAGTTGGCGACTTTGATGAAAATTCTAAAAAAAAAAAAAGAGAGAGAGATATTTCAGTAAACGATTCGCCGTCTAGACAGAATCTTACGATACTTTTAATCTTGTAAGTTCTCTCGACTTTGCCACAAGTATGTAAACAAAATCTTGCATTGATCCAGTTAAAATGTTTGGAATTTTATTATTTAAAGGATTTGGTAGTTCCCACTACAAAAAACAATAAACTAAACATAAAGTTAGACAATAAAAAGTTACAAGTGTTTACCATAGAGTTAATTTTCCAAAATGGCTTCCGAACTTTCATCGCGTACAATTTAGAGATTACATCTCTGATTTCTTTCGAATCATAACTTCTAAGTAAATCTCGTTCCAATCCCCCAACTTGCAATTCCAAATTTCCTATTCACATCAATTGACGAATTAAAGCAACTTCTCAAGCCACGTGTTTATATTTTACCTTGAAAGTCTCGCTTGAGTAACATGTCAATTTTATTTTCTCCTAACTTATGTTTTTCAGGATGAAAACTTTCCAATTCAATCTCGGTAAACTCTTTCGTAAGATCATGATCAAATAACAACGAGAATATGTGTTCATTCCCTTCGTAGCACATATAACTAGTAACAATAAAATAATAAAATTTATTTAAATATATTAATTTTTTAACTTACCAAACAAAATCTTTTAAGCATTTCTGCTGCTTTTCATTGGCGTGTGTAAAAGCCGCTTTTATCACCTATATTATAATTCATCAATCCATAATTAAATTAAAACGAGTAAACTATGGTAACTTACCTTAACGAGTAATCCTGTATCATTTCTGTCAATATTCATCAAAGTCTGAAAAAATGGGCTAGAATTTGGTTTTCCTTCTAAAACTGTCCGTACAACATTGCAAATCGCAATGTCTGCGTGTAAATTTCTTAATCTAAAAGAACAATACTTTTTATTAAATAAAATGGTTGGAGATACCGAAATTTTACTTTGAGTTTTTGGTCGACTGTAAAAGAATTTCATTTTCTAACGACTGCCTGTATGAAAGTGATATTTCACGTTTCTCATTATCTAACAACAGCAATGAAAAAAGACCCTGAAAATACGAACAAATGATTAATCAATATCAACACGACTCAAAAATTAATCTTACCTTGTATTGATTAGCAATAATCGATTGCAATTGCTCTTCAACACCGGAATCTGAAGTATCCAATTTTCTTTTCAATATGGCGGCACATGCTTTCAAATAACCTGTGAGTCGGCGGTTCTCAATACAACAAAATTTGAATCGTTCATTTAACTGCAGAAGGAAAATAAATAAATTTCACATAAATTAATGTATGTATATATATATATATTTTACTTTCTCAATATACTCCTTCACTGCAAAAAACATATCGCCAGCATTGGAGTAATCTTCATTAAAAAAATGTATGCAACCTAAATCGTAACAAATCTAAAAACAAAGAAAAAGTAATGTTTTCAAACTCTTAAAATAATCCGCGGATGCAGTATACACTTACTTGGCATTTAATTTCTAATGCTGGAACAAGAATGCCTTTCGACCACTCGTGAGCACTCTCTTGTTTCATTTCAGTTGGTATGTCAAAACTACTTATCGAGGGTATTACAATATCTTTCTCCAAAGTTCTGATTTTGTTTAAAATAATTTTGGAATCTTCGCAGGTATCTTGAACCTTTTAATTTAAGAACATTAAATTAGAATAATAATTCATCCGTTAAAATAAAATAAAACTACAATTTTCACAATATTTTCCATTGGTAAAGATGATAAATTTTGTTGGCCGGGACTATAATTAAAATGTTACAACAAATTTACTCAGAAAATTAGCAGCTATTAAAAAAATATATATGTATATATATTTACACAGGTACTGAAATTTGTTTGGGAAGTTTAACCGGAAAATTTCGTAACATTACCGCCCTAATTATCCTAAACAAAATAAAAACAATTATTCATTTTAACTGTTTTAACTTTTCGACAATTATCTGTAATTACCAGCAATGATAAATTGTAATAGCAAATAAAGCTTCGTCGGTTAAATTCTGGTAATCCAATTCAAGGTGATATTTAACATCTGTGGCTTGCTCATTGTTCAAACAGACCCGTAATAATTCAGCAAACAAAACATACTGCACCGGTAACGGTAACCTAGTAAATTAATTCGGTAAACATGTTTGTTAAAATAAATCAATGCTTTTACTTGTCTTCCAAAATATTGAGATTCCAGTTTAAATGTGCAGCAACTTTAAGTGCGAGTAATTTCAATGCTTTTATTTTCTTAGTTTCAATCGGTGGATTTTTTATTTCTGAGAAAAAATGTATTGAAAATTAGACAATAAATTGCTCATCAAGATTCGGTTATTTCAACAAATGTTTGGTACCATCAGCAAAATAATTACTGCCACTTAATATGATCGGCAAGGCATTTGTTTCTCGATTTTGTGAACACGAAAGAAATTGCTCTATTAATTCCGTTGCCGTAGGATCTGTTTATAAAATGATATAAAATTAAAAACTGTGCGAATGTGAAACGGAAAACTTTTGCATTTAGATACCTGGATTTGGTTTGTTTATATGATCAAGTAAAAGATTGCCATTTAATAAAAACTCAAACCACGATAGAATAGGTGGTTGTTGTTGTTGTGCTTCGTTGTTTACTTGTAAATCATAATTATCCATCGTGAGAACACAATCGGCCACACTGTAGTGTGGGTTTGTGTTTAAGCTTTCCTCTGGAAAATGAAGTACGAGTAATGTAGCCCATAAGCGCAAGCACGTTTTAGTCGGTGTTGCATACTGACTCATTTAAGCCTTTTAAGCTACACTTACAAAGCTTACAAAGTAATTGTTGGCGACGCAATTGAGTTTATTTTTTAAACAATGTTAAAATGTAAAACATTAAAGGTGTACAATTTTGAAAAAAATTGCTGTCACTTCGCAGCTACTATACGATTATATGCGGATTGCTTCTGTCGCGCCATGGCTATGGCTGCTGCGAAACAAGAATTCAAATTTCGGGATTTCTTACATGAAGTATTATAGAAATTATTTGTTAAACATTGCAAATGAAATTGAGTTTAACCGTTTTTTTCAGAATTCTAAATGTTACTTCTGTAATGGATATTACGGTCCGTGTTTTGGTGAGCCTGTCTGTGGGACGTGCCATCTTTTTCTTTTTCCCGAAGATATAAATCTACCTGAAGATGTTATGTTTTTTGCTGAGGTAATTTATTTTAATTTATCCAATTGTTTGCAAAACTAAATTTACAAATTTACAAATCAGAAAACAGACGATGGCGATTCAGGCACCGAAGAACCCACAGATTTTTTTTGCAACACCAGAAATCGAAAACCCAAGATTTTATTTAACAACCTAAAACCCGATAAATTAGCGGAAAAAATAACAGCGCTAAGTTGTCCAAAAGATAAAGATTGTCTTCCTGAAGGATTAGTCGACTTACTACCTCCAGAAGGTGCAGCTTAATTATTATTTTAATAAATGTAAACATTTTAATTTTAAAATTTTATTTTCAGTTTTACTTTTGGTATTTTCGTTCTTAGACGACATTTCATTATGGAATGTAAGTCAAGTATGCAAACGGTGGCATCAATTACTGGAAGCTGAATCAGCTCAAGAACAGTGGCAACAGTTTACATTAAAACGGTGGCCTTTATTTAGACCTTTATATCCCGTTCAATCATGGAGAACAATTTATACAAAATTGTAATATACCAATCAAAACGCAAAACCTTATTTATTCAACAGTTTAAGTGATGTTTTGTGTTTGTAGGGTTGAAAGTGCACCGTGTAAATTATGCTTACAGCAACGATGTGTTCAATTACAACCACCTAGAGATATCCACGGGAAAGAATTAGCTGCCGATTCGTGGCGTCGAAATCGACTGCGCACCGAACTCAAAACCCTACGCTCCGATCCGCCTGACGGCATCGAAGCAATTCCACTCGATCATTTTTGTTGTCACTGGCAAGCTTCTATAACGGGTCCTGTTGGAAGCCCCTACGAAGGCGGAAACTTTTATTTGTATTTGCAAATTCCGCAGAGGTAATTTCAATTCAGTTGTTACGGAATTGACAATACTGTATAATTTATTACGTCGATTTTATTCCAGTTATCCAATGAGACCTCCGGTGGTTCGGTTCATAACAAAAATTTTCCATCCGAATGTGAGCAGACATGGTGATATCGGAATCGATTCTATTCATCACAATTGGAGTTTGGCTCTAACGATCTCAAAAGTTCTCATAAGCATTCAGTCGTTGTTGACGGACCCGTACTGTAAAGTGTGCATGGAACCGGAGATAGGAAATCTTTTTATAATTAATCGTAAATTATTCGATGAATATGCAAAATTGTGGACATGGAATTACGCGATGCACGATGGACTTATGCCGAGTAAACAAATGGATCAGTTTTGGAGAGATTTGCAAGAACCCGTTTAAAGTAAGATAGGACGCCGTAATCACAGAATTGAACAAAACAATTTATTAGATAAGCTCGGTTCTTATCTAATTCTTGAGATTTCTTTCAACACAGTTTATTTTTTCCATCAACTTTAGTGATTTCGAGAGAGCTAGATGCACTCATAACATTCTACAGTTTGTATATGTTTATATTCGTAATGTGATACCTAATTGTTAAAAATAACCGCTTGTTAAAGTTTACAAGATGAAAAATAAATTATATTTTGTTGGCTAATATACATTCGTAAATTAATTTACAAAAATTCAACATTTTTATATTTACTTTTCTTTGATGAATCACATTTATGACAGATGTTCAAATCATAAAAATACAACAAAAATGCAATAAACGTGTGTTTAGGGCTTGGTTTAGCGTGCTTTCAACCCAAAAACTCGCTTTTAATTCTGATGCCATCTGGTGGGTTTAGCAAACAACAATGGCCACGGCGTCGGTGGTTGACGATGTTTTTGGGCAGGGGGACAACAGTGTTAATAGAAAAGTTGCTCTTATCACCGGCATCACTGGACAAGTAAGATAATTAAATTACCTCGTTACGTAATCAGTGTTTTGCATTGGGCGGCATACCTCGTTTCACTGCTGAACAATATGGTAATGATTTTCAATTTCAGGATGGCTCATACTTGGCCGAATTATTGTTACAAAAAGGATATCAGGTACCCGAATCAATTTTAAAATCAGCACAATCAATTCATAATAATAATTATTTCGAGTTTAGGTTCATGGCATAATAAGACGTTCCAGTTCATTTAACACCTTCCGAATCCAGCATTTGTATGCCGATCCAAAGACACACAAAGCTGGATGTGAGATATAAAAAAAAAACATTCTGAAGTTGATGCATTCATTATACAACTGCATGTTGATGTTTAGCTATGAAACTTCATTATGGTGATTTAACAGACAGCTCATGCTTAGTAAAGATTATTAGCGAAGTGAGACCAACTGAAATCTATAATCTAGGAGCACAAAGTCACGTCAAGGCAAGCAGCGACTGTGTTTACACAATTACACTTATTTATAGTGCACATAATGTAATTTATGATTTATGTTTATTCAGGTGTCATTCGATCTGAGCGAATACACGGCCAATGTTGACGCTCTAGGAACACTACGGATTTTAGATGCAATACGGACGTGTCATTTAGAAAAAACAGTTCGATTTTACCAAGCATCAACGAGTGAATTATACGGAAAAGTGCAAGAAATTCCTCAGACAGAACGAACAACTTTTTACCCTCGATCACCATACGGTAATTCGATTTGAAGCTGAAGTATCTAAAATTTATTTATTTTTTGTTAATTAGGTGCTGCTAAATTATACGCCTATTGGATAATAGTTAATTATCGTGAGGCTTACGATATTTTTGCATGTAATGGGATTCTTTTTAATCATGAAAGTCCTCGAAGGGGTATTTAATAAGAATAATGATTTTTATTGTGTATAATAAACATAATAACACTAATTTTAGGTGAAACCTTTGTTACGAGGAAAATTACACGTTCTGTTGCTAAAATATCGTTGGGACAGATGGAATATTTTGAGTTGGGTAATTTAAATTCCAAGCGAGACTGGGGGCATGCGAAGGATTACGTCGAGGTATGAAAATCACGATTATAAATTTAAAGTAACTGTTTTAAATGGTGATTTAATTGACAGGCCATGTGGTTAATGCTGCAGCAAGAAAAACCTGAGGATTTTGTTATCGCTACGGGTGAGGTACACAGCGTGAAAGAATTCGTTGAAGCTGCCTTTAAACACATCGGCATAAACATTACGTCAGTAATAAATGCATTCATTTTCTTCGCGTTATTTTCAAATGAAATTTGTTTTTTAAAAAAAAATTGTAGTTGGGAAGGAAGCGGTGAGAATGAAGTTGGAAAAGAGGTCGATACCGATATCATCCGAGTTAAAGTAAATCCAGAATATTACCGTCCAACAGAAGTGGTATGTTTTGATCCATTCTAATGTATGTTTTGATTCTAATGAAGTTTGTTTTCGAGTAGTCTTACTTACAAGGAGATGCAACTAAAGCGGCAAATCAACTGAAATGGAAACCGAAAACAACATTCCAGGTAATAAAATCCTCTCGATTAGCACTTGGTTCTTATCGCATATTTATTTTAGAGTTTAGTAGAAGAAATGATGGATTCTGACATTAAACTAATGAAAGCAAATCCTTTGGCATAATAATGTATGGAGATGAAAAGTGTATTGTAATACGATACCATTAAAAAAAAGAAACAATATTGATTTATTTCTATTGCAATTTCTATTACATTACATTTGGAATTGATTAAAATTTTCGACATTTTAATTAATACTGAACTTCTTAATTGTCACTTTTTTAATCTTTATTAATACCATACACAGACTGTTATTACAATCAGATTATTACATACATTTTTTTTACTGTATACTCAATGGACCCCACGCAGGGCTTTTATATTTTGGAGATCCCACAGTTATTGCCGTAGAGCCCTAAAAATTTTGGTATTAAAAAGGGTATTCCAATTACAAAATAATACTGAAAAGTTTTATTAATTTTATTTTTGCCATGGAAACGGCAAAACAAAATGGTGGTAAGGCATTCACTTATATTTTAATACTGATTTTTATTATGTTTGGAAGACTATTTATTGATAGTTCGCGATTGGAATGACTTTAAATTGACCCTGATACCAACTTACAGTATTTATGTTTTAAAAGAAGCATCCAACTGAGCAGAAATAGGCATGATTAAAACTTTATCTTGAGCTTCTACAAACGTAGGGCAATACGGCAGACATTATTTTATAAATTAAACACTTAATGTGTTTTTCAACTCAACATTACAAACTGCATGATTAGTTTTATTTCCTTTGTGCCGAATAAATGGCGACAAGAAAAAATAACAATAGTATATGTACCGTATATATATTATATGCTATATATATATATATATATACTACGCACTTGGGCAAAACTGTAAAAATAAAAACAGTATCAACAAAATTAATTAACAATTTTTAAGTGCAAGAATGACAATATTTTACAATTTTAGACTCGTTGCAAAAAAATGTTATAACAAATTAATAATAATGATCTGAATAGATTTTTGTGATTGCATACTTTCCACAAAACACGTGATATAACCACAACAATGAGTAAAATGGCCATGAAGTCGAAATGTTAATTTTTTTGTTTGGAACTCACATTATTTAAAAGCAATGGTATACACGACGATTAGAATATTTCAAAGAGATTTATCTATACTGATTAACTTCTAACTGAAATGTTAATAACTATTGCTGTTTTCAATTACCCTATTTATTTATTTACCTTGACATCGATTTAATATTTTTTTTATTTAGTACGTTTGTGGAACAACGTGTGAGCACTCGGAGCATTAATCGATCGCGTAATAGCAAGACTATATGTGGTCGCTGGAAATATTCATTTATAGACTTCCGTTTGATTGATCACCCCACACTCGTTTCTTTCTCTCTACGTTAGACACAGCTAGAACACATTTAATTGAAACTAATATTTTGAAATTCTTCTCGAATTGCCTGCACACACTTAAGTTTATTTAATAACTAATCTAATTTCACAAATTTCACAAATTCATTAAATATTGATAGTTATCGACGAAGACCTAATACTGTTTTAATGGAAATATGTACATAAATTACTCTTTTGCTTTAACATGACATGTGAATGTAAATTTTTAGCATATTGAGCTACTTATCTCTTTACTTTATCACAGTTGCTATTTTATAATACCCAACGGACAGTTATAGTGGAGAAACATCTCCTGAAATTTCGTCTCAATATGTTCTTATTTGTCATTGCAAATGGAAGAACATGAAAAAAAAGTTGTTGGCGATTTAAGAATCACAATTAATACTCGTGTGGTACAAATACTAAAATTAAAAACTGATATAAATCAACCCGATTTGTTATCGCGTTACAATTACTACAACCAAGACATTATTATAATTGACTAAAAAAAAGTCTTTAGATATCTTGATAAAACTTACACCTCGTCTTCTGGATCTTCATCTTTCATGCAGAAAAGCCACCTTTCACAAGTGGTCACCTTATGCGGTTCAATGTTGTAAAATTCGCGCAGTTCATCGGCAGGAAACCATGCTGGAGTATCATCTCCGAAAATTGACACACCAAATACTTGGGCGATTGCTATTCCCGGTATCCAAAGCACGGATAAAAGAATGAGGAATGCGATTACTACGTTGGCCCATATCGGCCATTCTCTAGCAGTTGTGCTTCCCTGAGAAGTTATAAATACATGTATTAAAAAAGAGTAAATATTATACATTGAACGACCAAATTTCTCGTTTTACTTCGTTCGGATCCCACACTTCATAAACACTTCCATTCTCAGCAATCTTCACCAAACTGGAAATCAAAATGCACAACATGGCGAGCGGCGAAACATATTTCCAACAAAATAACCAATAAAGACTCGGTCTGCTCCCTGTCATCAGTTCGATATCGTCTGCAAATCTTTTTTTTTTTAATGTAAATTTAAAACTTTTGTAATTTCCCACAATAATAGGACGTGTTTGCCGATTAATTTTTAAAACCCCATTACCTTTTAGCGCCGTATATGTACATAACACATATGCACTCGAAAAATGCAATAACTAAAAGTGGAATATTGCCAGCAAAATCATCAAAAATGGTGAATACATAACTTCCCGCTCCATGAGCGAAAATTAAAGAAAGCAAAAACGAAACGAGGCAAATGACACCTGCAACAAAGCAGCTTAGAGTTAGTCTTTTGTTCATAAATTTCTTATTTATTTACTGGAAGTTTATTACCAGTGAGAATTTCTTTTCGAAGATTTGGAAAAAGTTTCATGTCTACAATTGAAGTGACAGCGCCTTCCAATGTCCCAAATTGTGAATCAATGCCAAGAGTAAACAGCATAAGGAAAAAAAGAACTGCCCAAATGGGAGCCCAAGGAAATTGGTTGATAGCTTCAGTAAAGGCAATAAAGGCCAAACCCGTGCCCGATGCCGACTGCAAAATGAAGTAATTTTACACTGCTGGAAAGATCACAAAGTTTATTTTATTTGTTCCTTACTTTTGCAAGTTCTTGTTTAATATCACAAACAGGCATTGGAGGCATTGTAATGGGAACGGAGCTTCCGAATGGAATCATCTGAGAACCAGCAGGGGCTGGAGTCACTTCCGTACTGTTATATAGGAGGAGCAATATTTCGTCTACTCCTTTTAAGCACTCTTCATTTTTCATGTGAGCTTTGAAACCTGGATTAATAAATGATAATTTAAATTTGAATTAAATTTAAATATACGTCTTACCTAACACTGAAAACACAACTATGGCAGCAAACATGGCCGTAAAGCAATTTGTGAGGGATAACGTAATTGCATCTCGGAAGCAGTTATTGTGCACTGGGTTATAGGACGAAAAAGCAATCAGTCCACCAAATGCTAAACCCATCGAGAAAAATATTTGTGTTCCCGCTTCAAGCCAAACAACAGGATCGGATAGTTTGTTCCACTAGTAAAAAAATATAAAATACATTTAATTAATTAATTAATTAATTAATTATAATTTGAGTTATTATACATCAGGTGTAAATAGATGGGTTACACCATCTTTCATCCCATCGAGAGTCATTCCACGGACGAAAAATATAATTAGCACAAAGTATGGAAATGGTGCTGTTACATAGACGACCTATTGTTTGAACTAAAATAAGTAAAAATGAACATTTTGTGAAAAATTGTCATACTTTTCCTGATGATGCTATTCCTTTGATCATACACATGTAACAGAGAGCCCATGCAAGAAGAAGGCAAAGAGCCATGCGCCAATTAAAACCCTGAGGATGGTTGATGTCCGAGGAAATATCTAGAGCTTTGCGATACCAGAAGTATTGAGTAGGGCTGCTTTTCTATAAATTATTTAAAAAAAGTTAGCACAAACAAAGTGACTTTGTGTTATAACTTCAAGTTAAAACTCACCGAACATTCGGCTACTTCTAAATACGAATTATTACTGTAATGTTCTTTCGGACAGTCAGCCCAGGGTAAAGGACTTTGGAAACTTTGGAAGAAATAAAAGAGGCACCAGGCAATGATGGTGTTGTAATAAAGGGCAACATTAAATGAGACTACAGCCATCGCAATTCCAATTCCTCCCATGTACGGCGAAACTTCTCTCCATAATCCTATGGCACCTTTCCGTAATCTTTGACCAATTGCTAATTCCAAGTAAAAAATCGGCACTCCCTCAATAAACAACATGATTATATACGGTATAAGAAAAGCTCCTGGAAAAAAATAATATAAAAATATACGGCAGTTCATCCACTTAATTAATAATAATAATTTTTGTTTTACCTCCACCATTCTTTTGTGCCAAATATGGAAAACGCCAAACACTTCCTAGTCCAACAGCATAACCGACAGTGGCGAGAAAAAATTGCAGTTTACTATCCCAAGATTCTCGTTCTTCTTCACCAGCACCATCCGCTCGAAATTCTTTATCTTCTACAATTGGGGAAGCTTCAGGTACACGACCAACCATTCGAGGGCTGAGATCGTCAAATGCCACATTAGTAGCACCGTAATTCTGACCAACATTGCCATTTTGGACGATCAACTTGCCATGAAGGTCGCGCATTTCCAACCTTTCTCCGACTCGAATTTCTCTGGAGCTCTGCCTCCGTTGAAGCATCTTCGTTTGACTCATGTTGAATAAGGTTGATTTGATTGCACGTGTGGTAAATGTTGATAAACTCTCACTGCATACTCCAAACGCGCGTAGAAACTATGGCCTTCTGGATAGTTATAAGTTTCTCTTGGTTGCTATAACAAACATTTCTTCATCTAACAACGTGAACTGTTCTAAAATGGATTAAAATACCGCTCAATTAGTAAATTAGCTAATTAATCAATAACAAATGATGCAGTGAAACGTTACGAAATGCCAACTAAACTCACTTTGCTTTCAATTTTTTTTAAAGACTTGTTTACAAATAATTTTCCTACTCGTGATACGAAGATCATAAAATCGTGCTCAAACTTGGATCAATTTCCTATTCGCTCTTACAAAAAATCACGCCATTTTCTTCTAAACGTGAAGCTCAAAGACAATGTGGAAAATAGGTTTTTAAAAGTTTTTCCTTTGGTTGATAACAAAATATTTGTACGTTAGTTTAAAACCATCGTTTTGAGCATTACTTCATTCAAAAAATGAGTTTACGACAAAATGCGATTGTTTACCCCCTCAGCCTTCTTAACTCACACTCTTCATCTTCTAGTGGAAAATCAATAGATTAACTGAAAAATCTTTTACTCACCATCGTAATGATTAGACTAAATGCTGTTCTGTATACTGGAAGATTAGTTTCTCTTATAGACGATAACTTTCAACATTAAACATCATTCATTTAGTTACGTTCAACAAGCAATGAAGATAATTTCACTAGTCTCGCTTCCCTGTAAACCCCTCCATAATGGCAGGCAACTGGACGAGTTCACTATTTCGAAGGAATCGCGCAATTGCTTTAATTTTCCGAAAACAAAAATGAACAAGAAAAAGACAATCGGAGAAATCTGAGAATTTATTTCGAAAAAATAATATGATATTTTGTCCTAGGAAAATTAAACTGAGAAAAAAACACGAGCCTGGCAGGATTCGAACCTGCAATCTCCTGATCCGTAGTCAGACGCGTTATCCGTTGCGCCACAGGCCCAACGCAGTTACGCGTTTTATTAGCTTTGTTATACGTTTTAGAAAAGGAAACCGATTCGTCGCAAAATACTATTATTTTGGTAGTGGATTGCTTTATTGTTTACAATTTTTTCCTTTCCGCTTTGTTTATTCTACTATCTGCACTTTACTAAAATAATGACTCATGATATTTATCTATTTTGATAGGACTTTGGATCTTATCGTATCCCAGGTGTCATGTGTCATGTGATTCTACGTTTCATCAGTGCTGTGCAATTTACACAGAATAAAGTCTGTGCAATTATGGATCTTTAAAAATGACTTAACTGATGGATAATATATTTTTGTTATATACAACAGTTTTATTTTTGTAGCTATCGTTTAAGTGTACAATATGAGTTCCCCAGCTGCAACAACATCTTTTAATGAAACGTCCCGCGACAGACATTATTCCTCCAATTTATCATCCAGCTCAACCGTCAGTAGACCAGGATCATTTTCTTCAAATTCATCAAACAATGGAAGTGCATCTGTAGCAAGGAATGTAAAAACTTCATACAAAAAGGAGCCGAATGAAGAATATAATATACCAGTCGCTGGTTACGAAATCGTCGAAGAACGCGCCAGATTTACTGTAACTTATAACTGAATGATCATTACAAACTTGCATTCAACTGCTTTATTTCAGGCATTCAAAGTTAATATAATTTGTCTTAAAACTGATCGAAACTGGACTGTTTTTCGAAGATACAGCGATTTCTCACGATTACGAAATAAAGTAAGTATTGATACTCTTTTTAGCTTAATTTCACGTTAATTTCGAACATTTTTCTCAGTTGCAGAAACAGTTTCCGTGTTTTCAATTTGATTTACCATCAAAACGATGGTTTGGCAACAATTTCGACCCATCGTTTTTGGAAAGTAGAGTTTCGGGATTGCAAATATTTATAAACCAGATAATGAAATGTAAACAAGTATACGTTAGGTGAGTACGAGTGTTCATACGTAGCTGATTAGATAAAAAAAAATCGGTTTTAAATAGTTCGCCTGTCCGAAAATTTTTTTGCTTCGACGATCCAACACCTCAAACAACATACTTGTCAGTCCAGGCCAACTGGAATTCATTGGAAAAGTATATAGATCATCTTCAACAAACATTGAAAGAAAAAGATGAAGAAATAAATTTTCTTCGAAATGAAGTTAGTTCGCTGAAAAACCAACTTTGCCATCGTACGGATTCTCAAACGTTAGTAAACAAATAACCACGTTGAAATTAACTTTTTAATTTAATTTTTATTTTAGCAGCAAAAATGAGCAAGTGGAAGATATCAATAGTAATTAAAAAGGAAAGAAATTTCATGCATATGGATTAAATCTGATTTTCTAAAATCCAAAAATCACATTTAATCCATTTGAGTAAACCCATTAATTTAAAAAAAACAAAAACAACTTAAGTCCTCAGACTGTGTCGGTTCTTTGGAATGTTAAGAGTTGAGTGAGAAAATTAATCAAATTCCTAAAATATCAAACAATTTTCTGGGCTTTTTGGCATGTATGAAATCTGGATGAAATTTGTTTACTGCTATATAAAAAATGAATATTTTTTTTTAAAAATATATATACGTAGTGAATTTGACAATTAAAAATATTTATACAAGAAGATTTTCATCAACTAATGGCTCTCCTGTATGAGTGGGTGAATCGGACACTTTAATTGATGCACCTGTGTCTAAAAATTCTTGCAATTCAGATTCAAAATCTGCTGCAGTTTCCTCTGTGGTCGCAGGTTGTGCTGCAGAAGCATCTCCATCGCTTTCAACAGTTCTATGCGATGGAGGATTTGTGTTTTTATTAGTTGACCCGCTTTCACCACTGAAAAATGGCTGCATCGTGATGCCCATAGCTTTTCTTAGACCGACCAAACTGGTTACGTCCATAGGTGTAGTCTTCAAAAAAAATTAAATTCATTTACAAATGTTTTTTTTAAAAAAAGATGTTCGAACAAATTACCTGTTTTGCTAAATCTTTCAAACTTTCACTCACTTCAGTTGCTAAGTTGAAAAGTAAATTTGTAAGATCAAATTTTCATTTTACTTCCGAGGATGAATTTACATCAATTACCTAATTGAATTTCATCAGTAGAAGGCCCTGTTGCGTGAGATAAATGCGAAGGTGGTTTTGCACTTAATCGATCGTGTTGAATTTGCTGTAAATTGGTGATCAAAGTTGAAGTGTCGTTAAGTTTCTTTTGAATATCACCATTTGGTTCGATTTTTTCTTCTGTTTGAAAATCAAATTTCAAGAAAATTAATAACGTTTCAAATATATAATGCAATTTAATACCATGATTATCCAAAAACGATACGTCAATTCCTAAGTCGGCCAAGGAACGGAGGGAATCGTAGTCTATACTTACACTATCACCATCCGATTTATTACTAACTAAATTAGATTCATTCGTTTTCTGCATAAAAAGAACTTGATTCGTTAATCACTCATCACTTGTTTCTAATTTAGACCTTTTTGTCAATTTTGGGCTGTGGCTGAACAGACGTAGATATTTCTGAAGCTTTACGTATCTAAAAATAAAAAATAAATACAATTTGTAACATTACAAATTATTTTATTAAAAATCAAAATATAAAAAATGCTACCTCTTCGATTTTCTTCATAGCCTTTGAATGTTCGCCGTTCGTAAGGGTATCTAATAAATTGTCAACTATTGTTGTCACATAATCCGAATTTTTACTAAAATTAAGTATGCTATCGAAAATTAAATCAAATAATAAGAAAAAAATTAAATACATTTAAAAACAATAAATTACTGTATCAAACACCATACCTTTCCGCATACTGATATCCCGTTTCATCACCGTATGCAGAATACAATAGATCGGACTCTTCTTTCGTTAAATTTGCAAATGTAGAGTCATACACAGGTGCGTACGAACTGAATGACCCGTAATTAAGGTAGCTGACTGTAAACATTTCATTTCTGTTAAGCACTTGTGCATGTTGGACTATTAACCTATTTGAAATTACCCGTTTTGGCCACATTGCGTTTATCTTCTTGAAATCCAGCCAAATTCCCAATACCTTGATTCAACTTCCCAGCGAGCATTTCCAAAGTAACTTTGCGATCGGAAGGTGCAGTTTCATCCGGATTTAAAACTGCTAGCGTCGTTGTGCCGTCTTTAAGCTGTCGCAGAAATCCAAACTAACAAAATAATATTACACGTTAATCTTGAAAAAAATGTAATTACTCAATAAGTTCAATTTACTTTAGTATTTGGCCGCTTAAGGGTTAATTTCGCCGCCGCGTCATTTGCAGCCTTTTGCGCTTGAGCTAAGATTTCTTCAGGACTTTCGCCGTCCTGATATGCTTCAAATTTTGAGCTATAATAAAAAATATACATATAAAACGTTCTTCAATTAATACCAGTCGAGCTGGGCATTTTCATGTCTCACGTTGGTTTGGATGGTTTCACTTTCTTCTTCACTTCCTTGATAGAAATAGGTTCGTCAAGTTCGACTATCGACGCCATGTCGGCAGCGATCGTTTCGTCGTTAAGATCAAACCCCATTTCTTCGCTCGTCAGTTCTCTCAATGTGTCAAATGTATTACGTAATGCCAATAGCTTTTCCTATGAATTATAAAATTATTGGAAAATTTAAAAAAAAATCATCTTGTCTTTAAATTCCATTGTAAATATTACCTTCGTCATTAATTTGACTCCCAAATGCAACATCCGCTTTGCAGATTTGAAGTAAATAGTTTCTGGGCGATTATAGGTCATGCAATTATCGCACATGAGTCGCAGATCACTCTAACAGAAAATTATTTATCATCAAATTTCTGTTTACATCGTTTTTTACTTTCTGATATAACTTACTTTAAAATCAGCCATACACAAATATTCATTATTTTCGATCTTCTGCCTCATCGAACTAAAATCCATCGGTTGGGTAATAATACTAGAATAACCAGGTGCAATGTGATCCGTGACTGGCCACGCAAAAACCTGCTGTGGATCTTTTCTATATAATAAATATTAAAAAAAATAAAATTTTAGTATTTTACTTCTAATTTATAAAAATCTCTTTACTTTTCTAATGCCTTAAGAAGGTAATCTAAAAGACGTTGGAGAATGCTTTTTCCTTGTCTGTTTTTTAATGTACAGGCTCTTGGTTCCCTGTACGGTCGTTCTGGCGTCTCGTCGCCAAATAAAGAACATTTCACAGGTTCGACAGGTCCATCAAATGCGTCTACATCTTCCTGGCCGGAATCTTCGAGTTCACGCTTTCGTTTTTCCTGCGAAATCAATTTGGACATTCGTTATTGTGCCAATATAATGCGCAAAACGGCAACTCAACCCTTTTCTCGTGGCTGTGATGATGGTGGTGTTTATGTTTTCGTTCATGACGTTCGCTGGATTTCTTTTTCTTCTTCTTTTTCGATTTTTTGTGTTTTTCAGGATATCGTTCGTGATAGTCCAGACGACCGCTATTGTCGTGGACGAGCGAGGACTGGTCTAGAGATGCATGATGAACATGCGGCGAATCCCCATGTTCCGATGCGGAACTTCCGCCGACTTTTAATACCAACTTTAGCCTTTTTTCTGGTCGAGGATCCAAAACTAAAACAAAATAATTTTCCAGTTAACGGGAAATTTGTTATGACTGTTAGGCACAGTTACAAATGCTTCATTAAGCATTTTGTGGTTTTTAAACAATAGAAATATTGCCGAGGTTTTATTCTCGATGCTTACTTTCATGCGATCGCTCGCGCTTATCATACTTGTGGTGTTTTTTATGTTTCTTACTGCCCATTGGAACTGGGATAGACAGCATACACAACACAGCGAGCAACACAGTTCTCCCTTGTTTGGAATCTGCCCCAAGGTGACTACGTATGTGCCGCAAACACAGATGGCGTACGGTGCGCATGCTCAGTCGACCTCTAGCGGTATGAGTAAATATAAGAAGGAAAAAATTCGGGCAAACTGAAAATAATATTAAAAATACTATTTTTTAATTCATATTACAATAAATTGGATAAAAAACTTTCTAGTTTTTGTCTTTGGGAAGGAACAACAGCTACATTCGGTTTTTTACATTCTTTTTTACAAATTGGTGGCTTTTTATTTTTCATAGCAGATGACTGAGTATATTTCATTACTATATGTGGGGCAGTTTTTGTTTTAATTTGAGTATTTTTCATTGTTTTTCCAGCAGCTTTCATTTTAATTTCAGTATTCTTCTTTCTATTTTCAGCAGCCTTCATTTTGATTTCAGTATTCTTCTTTCTATTTTCAGCAGCTTTCGTTTTAATTTCAGTATTTTCTGCTTTATTTTGTCTGTGGAAAAATTTGTAATCATTGTTAGTTTTATGGTTATTTTGATCTCTTCGATTTTACAATAACGGAATGGCATTCAGTGCGGTCGGGATTGTCAAGCCAGCTGTGTAGTCTTTTTTCCTTTTCCTACTTTTTTTTCGTTGAGCAATAAGAGGAACTGAAACAGAAAAATAGTTGCGCAAATGTCAAAAACTAATTTAAAACCTGATATACCTGGATCTGGTCTTGAATCTTCAGGTAAATTTAATTGCAGTCTACATTTCTTCTTACAATTATAACAGTTTATTACCTACATGTAGGGTACAATGAGATAAGGATGGTATTATAATCAACTAATTGTAACCACAAACCATTTGATTGCAGTTAGATTCTATTAATCCAAGAATTCGTTTTTGGTTTTTGTGAATGTTCGTCCTTTTAAATTTCAATTTATCTTTCACACGCAGATTGTGCTTAGTCTTTTTAATTCTTGGTTGAAAACGAGTTCTACTATTTTCTGTTGTCCTTAAAACACCACAATAAGGACAAACAGTTGTCATAATTTTTTCCATTGAGGCTGGTTAAAGAAATAAGAAGTATTAGATCGTTTTCGTATCAGTAATAATCAAGACTTACTCTCTCTTGCTTCAGTGGCTTCTAGTAATTGATTCCTGAAAATAAATTTAAAATGTTACAAATCTCGCGTTACACAAAAATTCGATAAAAATTACATGTAAAAGCTACTCAACGTCGGGGAAATTAGACTGTATTTGGTACTGAGATCTAGCCAGTGATTAAATAAAAAAGATTCACGACTCTCAAGATTCATTCCAACAGTAGATGACATGATGGCTATGGCTAGTTATAACCATAGAGCTCAGAAATGATACCGTAAAGCACCATTTCGGTGTCGCCACCTATGTACGGCCAGCAGATATTTTGGCCACAGATCTCTGTGGTACGGCAGTCGCCACCTACTGATGAAAAATAAAATCAAAATAAAATTAAAATCAAAATCAAAATCAAAATTAAATTAAAATCAAAATCAAAATTAAAATCAAAATTAAAATCAAAATTTAAAATCAAAATTAAAACAAAATTGAACTTAACATCAAAATCAATTTGATTACAGCCCAGATCGCGTATATTTTTTCCCATAACATCACTATCGATTATCCGCAATTACCGGTTATGGGCGGATGTTCGGTCACATCTGTGGTTCGGTAGTGATGCTGTGTGCACAATGGAGTGGGAAATTAAAAAAATCAGTTAATCCCACTACAGGGGCTGCGTACAAACACGTAGAAATTATAGATTATGTCAAAACGGAATCCTCACAATATATCGGTGGAAGTGGAAGTGTAAACCAGTAAAGATGTTAATTATAAAGGCATTTCGTTTTGATTTTTAATTAGTATCTGGCGGCTATGTGGCCCTATGTTCTAGGCCTATGGTAGCCTAAGAAAGGCAAATAAGTTTTAACCAATACAATACTGTTTTCTTAAACAATGTTTTTAGTTATTCACATCATTTGATGGTAACTATAAACAAAAGTAGAAACTTTCCATTGGGCTGTCAATGGAAAGCTTTAGCTTCTCAAGTATTACCGTACTTCACTATTATCTTATCTTTAAGATCTAAGATAAGTGTAATAGGAGGGGTGTCATTGAGCAATACTGAAATCTATCATGGCGCAACATTCCCATGCAGTTGATGTTTTAGATTCAGAGACGGTTGACAATTTACTAGAATGGAAGGAGTTAATTCCAGCTTTAGAAGTTGCTATGACAAATTTTTCTCTGGAAGTTAATGGTGGAGTAGTCCAGCCTGTCAGAATAACTGTTCCAATTGAAAAACATAATGGGTATAGTAGATAGACATGCTTCTTGAGCAAACCTTTTATTACATGTGGAATTTTTAGTATTATGATGCTTATGCCCTGTTACACCAAACACGAAGATGTCCTAGCAACTAAAATACTGACTGTTTTTGAAGACAATGCAAACAAAGGTTGCCCTGCTCATCATGGATTGGTGATTTTATTTGATGCTGAAACAGGAATACAAAAAGCTGTAAATTTATTGATCCATAAATGTTATAATTGTCAACTTAATGGTTGAACCTGAATGCTTCTGGCAGTATTTGTGGCTGTATGAAAATCTTCTTACAGCTTGCTAGATCCATTTATGATTTTAGTTCTCACTGATTCTGTGTTTTAAATAATGTGATTACTTATGTTTAAAGATCATGGATGCAGATCCAATCACAGCAAAAAGGACTGCTGCTGCTACAGCTGTTGCAATAAAAGCAGTAATTGCCAAAGAACCCCACACATTAGCAATCCTAGGTGCTGGTGTCCAGGCCAAAAGCCATTTGGAAGTTCTCACTTACCTGTACAAATTTAAGGATGTTAGTAGTCCGTGATTTTATTGAATAAAACTGAAAATAATCATCTTATTTTGAATATAGATTAGAATTTGGAGTAGAACAATAAAGAATGCTGAGAAATTAGCGGATGAAATTAAAGCAAAAGGTTATGAAGCAGAAGTTTGTATCTCCGCTAAAGAAGCAACGAAAAACGCAGATTTAATAGTTACCGCAACTTCATCTCACGAACCAATTTTGATGGCGGATTGGGTAACTGCCGGTGCCGTTGTAGCTGGTATGTTATTGAAAAGTTATTAATTAGTTGTCGAACGGCTGAAAGGTTATTTAAAAAAAAAAAATTTTTTTGCAAAAGTTATTGGTGCCAATCGTCCAAATCAACAAGAAGTAGACCCTGTTTTAATGAAGAATTCTGCAGTTTATGTAGACAGCATTGAAGCAGCATTGAAAGAATCTGGAGATATTATTATGAATGATGTAATTTTTCAAGAGCAAGGAACTTGATTTCCAAGTTTAACATTAGAATTTATTTATTTTTTAAGATTAACATTGATGGCGAAATTGGGGAGTTATTAAGTGGTAAGAAGGTAGTTGATCGAGAAAAGACAGTCATAATAAAAACCCTTGGGATGGCCGTTGAAGATGCTGTAAGCGCGAAACTGGTCTACAACAACTTTTTAAAAATAAAAAAAGTTTTGTAGCTTCATAAATCAAACAAGACTTTAGAATTTCTTTGATGATTTTTAAGAATAGTAAAGAAATTTGTAGATTGCACCTCAATCAGCGAGAAATTGTTAGTACCGTAATTAAAAAATGAATTTCAAGTTTTCAATATTTCGTATTTTTACTGATACTTTCTATGTTACCTATGAAATGTGATAATGTGTACAACGTAACAAAAAAATTTAGCTATCATAAAAGTCGCTGGACAAAAATTGTCATCAGCATTAATGGAAGCACTATAATACAGAACTTGCATACAAACACGAGCACAATTGTGTGATCAAGATTCAAATGTGCTTATACCGCATTCATAATTTACGTAAAAATACAAAAATAGCACTTGTTTCACTCAACGTTTCGAAATAATTTGTAATTTAACATCATGGCTAAAATACACACAATTCTTAAATATTGCAACATTTTTTTATAATACGAATGTAAATTTTCAAAAAAACTTATTTACTTCTTCAATAAGCCACTGAAACAGAATACTGATATTTTAAATATCCTTTCAGCAATTACATAACATGATGAGTAACAATCTTCATTACAGTACAATTTCAACGAGACAAACTGTTCATCAACTACTGCACTTAGCAGGCAATAAAATCAATAATCAATTCCTCATGCAAAAAATTATGTCCACATTCATGTAGCTAATTGTCATTTCTCAATTCATGTGTTCAAAATTAGCGTCCATGTCCGTTACTTTATCAATGTCATGCAAACACGAAGCTATTAACTTCAACGATTCGACCCCGGTTAAAAGTTGTCTAGAAAAAAAATTAAAATTACAAGTTTTATTTTACAATTCAGCTCGTTCCTTTTTACCTAACGGTCCGCTCCGCGTTATTTGCAGCCATTTCAATTTGGTGTGATGCGCTGCTAGCTTTCTCTCTTATATTCATCAATTGACTGTCTTCCAAATATTGTGTTTCGTTATGTGTTGACATTCCGTTTAATTTAGACTATAATTTAAAATAAAATATTTATTAGTTTATAAAATTTGTGGATATAATTCTACCTGTAAATGCTTGATTTCATGTTTCAATTTTACTACCAAAGATTCGGCTGATACTGCACGTTTCTGCAACGTATAAATAAATATCGAATTTGTATAAGATAGAAATTAAAAAAGAATTACATTCGATCTACCATTGTGCTTTTTAGATTGTTTTCTACTTGTTGTACAACTTTCTCCAGAGCGTTCGTTTCGTCATTTTCCTTGGCCCGTAACAGTTTAACCTCTTCTTGAAGTTGTTGGATTCTAAATGACGGAACCCAAATTTAAAAATTAAATAAACGTATTCATTCATTTGAATTAAAACCAAACTTACAGACACATTTTATTCAGGACAACCTGATTTGTTTGTTGCAATTGTTGTTTGAGTTGTTCATTTTCAGTTTTCAACTACAATCAACATAAAATTTAACGTAAATCGTGTAAGATATAAGAAAAAAATTTAAACTTACCAAAACAATTTCATCGGCGTTATGAACTAAACTATTCTGTTGAAATTGTACTGGACTAGTTTCACTCTCAGACTGATAATGATGATGATCCATATGATTATTCAGCATAGGACCATCAGACAAGAAATCAGGCAAACTGCTGGAGACGATGTTACTGTCCCCTAAACCTCCTCCATTTCGTGCAGCACTCCGCGCTTTCAACTTATTTGGAGAATCCGATAAGCAACTTTCGTTCGCGTTTGTGACAACCGAAGCATTCGATAATTTGTCCTCATTTTTCCCAATGGAATAAATTGTCCCCAAATCACGTAGAGAGTGATCCACAAAGAAATGATCTTGCACGAAATCTGGTAAACCACTGGCATAATTAGGCAGTTTTGACGTCGATTCAACAACAGCCGCTTCTCTACTGAACTCAAATCCATTGACTTCACAAATTTCCAATCTCGCGTTATTTTTCCGTTTTGAGCCAAGATCTTTCTTCAAAAACTGTTTCAGCGAAAACGGGTTTTCTTCCCGTTTACTGGTTTTTTCTGTAGAAAAAAAAATTAAAAAGACGATTAACAAATTGTAATTACCTTTTAATCAAACGATGTAAGGAAACCTTCATCAGATGCAAGTAGTTTGTTCACGTCCCTTCTCGTTGGAATTCCAATATCAGGCTCTTCAAGAAAATCATTGTTCATGGCATCAGAAGAAACATCACAATTTTTTGTACTTGAAGGATTCAAAAAATGCTGAAAAGAATAAGGATTATCCTGATCTTCGTTGCCTCCTTCAGCCATTATATTTTATTTTCTGACTCCATGTCCAGCTAGTATTGCTAATCGTGTAACAATAAGAAAAAGCGTCAGATTATTCTTTTCACCTTCCTAAATATCTACGTCTTCTAAAAGATATTATGGAGTTAAGCGCCGTTGATATCAGTTCAGCTTTTTAACACTGGTTGCGTGACCATAGGCATGAGAGTATGTCGTGGTTAGAAGCGTCTATAGATGTAGAACATGTGAAATGTTTTGCCAGACACAAATAATCGCATGTTCTTACCAGGATGATTTCTGATACTGAATCTGTTAGGTTAGGTTAGGTTAGGTTAGGTTAGGTTAGGTTAGGTTAGGTCAGGTCAGGTCAGGTTAGGTCAGGTTAGGTCAGTTTAGGTCAGGTTAAGTTAGGTTAGTAAAGAAAATCTGTTACATAATGTGCGATTATATGTGTCTGGAGATTTCTGTGAAAATTCTAAGTCTGTGCACATGCGCAGACCGTTTCACACTTCCTCCCGCTAGACACTACTGTCGTGGTTACCGGCACCTTGGTTACCGGCACCACAGTCCAGGTCATAATGTGAAAACGTGTCCCAATAAGAGGTAGCATCGGATCGATAGAGATTTTGTGATGAATTTATTTAATTTGATTGATTTATTAATAACATTTACTAATTGATTTACATTTGACACATTTTGTGAATTAATTTGCGATTCATTTGAAGTAAAGACGTTGATCCAAGACGACTTTGGCTTTGATTACTCGGGCTCCGTCCATGGGCTGGTCGGTGAGCATGTTGAAAATGTTTGTGCGTAAACTTACTAGAATTTCGATGTAAAATGGAAGGGTTGCAAAGGGAATTTTTTGTTTTGTAGACAAGTGTGTATTGGAAAAGCAAATAAAAACGCGTGATAAAAGGGACCTTTTGTTTACTTTTAGTTTACTTTTTGTTTATATTTTGTTTTTATTTTCGGCTTGTTCCTCGAAACGTTGAGCGAGGGTTTTGCCCAGCTCGATGTCGACGTCGTTCTCTTCGCGCAGCACGAAGAAGTAAATTAACAATGCGGCGACGGACACTCGCACAATCAGAGATTCGTACTGCGGAGGTCGGTTTTCGTCGAGTCCGACGAACGAGTGTCGCGCTTTCCAATTCGCCGCTTGACTCGTCGAGAATTTGATGGGCACGTCTTCGTTTTCCTTTTCGTCGAGTTCGGCGTCCACCTTCCGCGAGTTTTTAATGCAATATCCATTCGCGATGGGCAACCTGAAAATCGATCGATCAGGATTTACGAAAGAAAGAAAGAGATGAGTGGGGGTTTGTTGTGTTCGACCTTTTCGGTGAGATGAGTTTATGGAGGATCGTGGTCCGCGGTAGAGGACGAACTTGTCTCGTCAATAACGCCATTTAAGGCGCATTTAAGGTTTTATTTTAGTTTCGAGTTTTACCACCAGGTCGGGCATGGGCTCAGCGACTGCGAGTGTTTTATTTTGAAAAGTCATGTGCGCTTTGATGAAGTTTTGATGTCATTTTCTGTCGGATTTCGTCGTAGTTTGTCGACTTTGACGATGAGAGTGCTAAACGTGGCGGAGAAAAACGACGTTGCCAGAAATATTGCCGAGATAGTTTCGAACGGCAGGTACAAAAGGGTAGGTTTTGCGTGTACGTATTCAAATTGTGAAATTTCATTTGCATATTTTTCCAGAGAGAAAGTTTTTCAAAATACAATAAAATCTACGAATTCGAAGCGAACGTTTTGAATGCCCGTTGTTCCATGGTGATGACATCGGTGTCCGGCCATTTGCTCAACTACGAATTCGTCGGATCCTACAGGTCTTGGCAAGCTTGTAATCCCGTCGTTTTATTCGGCGCTCCGCTCCAGAAACGTTGCCTTCCCAATTCTGAAAATATACAAGTACAGTAGAGCCTCGCTTATCCGGCACTCGCTTATCCGGCACTCCGTATTATCCGGCGTCCCACCGCAAAAAAAAA